>JAAGNO010004492.1:0-18129 GCA_033439905.1 Ceryle rudis | reverse complement strand
CTTTAGACTAGTCTGTGGACTCTAAGGACAAGTATTGTAAGGCATTCTAATCATTTATTCTAAGCCACCGAACAATGGCCAGCGACCCCGCTAGAGCAGCGGCTGCGTTTGTTCCCATCCTGCCTCTCTCCCCTGTCTTTCTGGGTTTCATCCTCAACTGACCTTTATATAGGCTGAAGTTCCTCCGAGTAGGGTTTATGGGAGACAGGGTTTTCTCACGTGTTACGTGTTTTAGGGGTACCGTGCCCACGAGCTGCCCGGTCCTGTGTTCTGCCTCTGGGGTAACACAGACCCCACTGGTCGCGGGCAGGCAGAGACAGCATAGAATCGTATCATGGGTTGGGTTGTAAGGAACCTTTCAAGCTCATCTAATCCAACCCTCCTGCAGTGAGCAGGGACATCTGCAACTAGAGCAGGTTGCTCAGAGCCCCAGCCAACCTCACCTGGAATGGTTCAAGAGATGGGAAATCGACCTGGTTAACCTGGGCCAGGGTGTCACCACCATCATTGTAAAAAAAAAAATCTTCCTTCTCTCCAGTCTAAATCTCCCTCTTTTAGTTTAAAAGCATCACTCCTTCCGTCACACCAGGTCCTGCTAAAAAGTCTGTCCCCATCTTTCAATAGGCTCCCTTTAAGTACCAAAAGGCCACAATAAGACAACTCTCCAGCCAGCCTCACACCATCAGTACTGCACTTCCCAGCACTCCGTGCTCACCCAACCTACCAGCAGCTTCACCCACTCTCTCCAGGTTAACAGCAAACAGCTTCAGGATCCTTGATCCACGAGAGCCAACATCTACAGGTACTTGGAGGGTCAGTGCTACAAGAGCTGAGGAGTCCTAACACTAAACTCACTGGGACAATGCAAGTCATGACCTTATTTTAAATAGTGCAACCCCAGCAGATACGAGACCTCTCCTGCTGGGCAGCTGCAATGAAGCTCTACCAAAAGGGAATTTAATTTCCTGACCACACCACTTAGTGGGTGATCTTGAATGTTTCCAGAGATGGGGCATCTACCACCTCTCTGGGCAGCCTGGGCCAGTGGCTCAACCGCACTCATCGTAAAAAATTTCTTCCTTAGATTTAGTCTGAATGTCCTCTCTTTTAGTTTAAAACCATCACTCATTATCCTGGGGCAACATGCACTGCTAAAAAGATTCTGCGCATCTTTCTTACAAGTATCCGTTAAGTATTGAAAGGCCACATTAAGATCGCCCCGGAGCAATCTTCTCCAGTAATCAACATTTTGACTATTCATCCCATAATGAGAGCTAGTGTGATAACCCCTCCAATCTCCTCAGACTTTCTCAACTAACATAACTGACAAGTAGGCCTTCAGAGCACCCCCCCAAGTTTTTCCCGGGGACCACAGACAGCAACACATGATGGGGGGCTGAAGGTTAGCACCGGAACCCCGCAGGCAGCCCACCCCTTCGGTGGGAGGAGCTGAGCTGGAAATCCTCGACAGCTGCTCCGAGAAAAACACATCAGGCATCGTTAGAGTTGAATGATAAAACCTAGAGAGTAGTATTTATAGGCGGCAGTTAGTACTGACCGAGAGGAAAGGCGGGTGAGTTGGCTTTCCCAGCCGGGGGTGGGGACACAGAGCATCCACGGGGAGTGGAGCTCTCCCAGGTCCAGGACTGTTTGATTCCTGGAAAGGATCTCGAAAGAAAGGGCGAGTTCCCCGGGGGCTGTCTGAGCCTGTGATGACCACAGGTGATGACCACACTCAGCTTGAATCCCAGTTCTCTGCGCATCTGCAAGGAATCCTGTCCCGGGGGTGGAGGTACCCCATGTTGTCCCACCCTGGAAAAGCTGTGCAGGGACCAGGCACCCCAGGAGCCCATCTAGTCCATTCTGTTGCCTTTCATTTACTGACTTCATTCCTCAGACACCATTAGAGCTACGCTCGGGAGCAGATGGTTCCCCTCCATCCCGAGGTTCATCCCCAACAGATTGCATACAATTTATTAATAACCAAACAGATGCTCGGGCACTTTCCAGCTCAGATTATATTTCCTGATTGCTCAAATCCCGGCCTGGGGGAGCTGTTCATTTATTTTCCACTGCTCCTATTTGTGCCTTACCAGCACTGACTTGACAAAGAAGAAAAAGGTGAAATTCCTGTCTCCCTTGCCCTGATCCTATGTATGAGCATCCAAGAACTGCATGAGGTCTGATGCCAGCCTTGATTTGGCCTTCTCAGCCCCCATGCCCCGGGTAAAACCATCACCGCATCCTGCCAGTGCCACCCTGTTCCCCGTCGGGGCCCTCCAGTGCTGATTTCCATAGCAGGGCTTGAAGCTGAGGCACCTGGTAGCAGCCTGTCTCGCCAGTGCCTGGCGGGAGGCAACATGTCATGACTCCTAGGAAAACAGCAGAAGTTGAGATTTATGGCCTTTATTTCCCAGGGTCACGCTAACTGGGATGCATAGAGACAGGTTACCCCTTCCTGGGGCTGATTTCTGAACCCTGGGGATGGCTGTAACAAGGTGAAATTAAAACAATCCCATGAATAAAACTGGTACTGCCCTCGACATGAACTCCCCCAGCCTTGCTTGGACAGTATGGACAACGAGACAGGCAGAGATGGGGACTGCTGACCTCATCTCCCTCCTGGACACAGGATCTTAAAAGAGGAGGGGGGATGTATGGGCAGAAACTGCTTAACACCCTGTGAGACCCCTCCTGGAACTATATAAGATGCTTTGAGCTTCAAAAAAACCCATCACAGACCTTTCAGCAACACTATGTTCAATTTTAATGTATAAAATGGGTTTTTCTTTGCTCTGTAGGGAGAAGCACAAAAGCAGCAGGTTGTTTATACTACTGAATAAACTAAATGCAGGTCTCTGAGGGATCTTATGCAAACCACTTACCTTGAAACACAACCCCACGGGAAAGTGAGCTATGGAGAGATGCGTGGTTAATGTTTTACATCTTCAGAGCAGCATCCAAGTGGCTGGCTCAGCACCAGTTAGCATTAGGTATCATGGAAGGTAGGGGCTGTGGTTATAATTCGGAACATAGAGGTCACTTGTAAGGCATAAGTAGCAGGACATTTGGCGTTGAAGTTTAGTGGAGCATGTAGGAGTTAACCCTGAAGGCTGAGGGCTTAAATTAATTCTTGAAGCTGAAGGTTCATTGTTAAAGTGAGTTTGGAGGGGAAGTGCATTTATTGTTCGGATGCATGCCACAGTGTAATTTAAAAAAACCCAAAAAAACAAAAAACAAAAACATGGCAATGTTTCCTGCTCAGTGGCAGCTGGGCTCGGTAAAAGGCACTTCACTTTCTCTGAATGCAGGTGAGAGACACTCTCAGCAATAACAGCAGAAGAATATTAAAGTCTGTTACATTTTTCATAGCTCCTGACATTTGCAATATAATTCCACTTCCTTGCCTTCACCGCGCTCCCCATGCCCAGCAGAGCTGGCACAGGGGTGAGTTTTTTTCCTTTCAGCCTCTGTAAATAAAGTGGGAGAATTATGCTGTTGCAGGAAAAAGAATTTCTCCCTCCTTGCTTTATAGCAAGGAGAAAGAACTGCATGAAATTATGCCAGCCAGGCTTGTTTCAGAAAGGAGAATGAGGGTGTAAAAGCTGGGGATGTTTTGTTGGCCAGTGAGCATGGGGTGAAGGGGGGTTGTGGGCTATCAGAGGCTGAGCACTTGGCAATTTTGGGTGGAAACCGTATAACCCCTTGCACCCTGCTTGCATAGCTATTTTCTTTCCTATCCTTAGGTTCCCCTAATACCACAGATTTCCTGAAATGTCCACTAGAAAGGGAGTGGAGGGAAATTCCAATGCATATACAAGGGTTCCTGGTCAGATATTGTCTATTTTTTTCTGGTTTTCATTGATCTGCCCATCTTTCTTCCTTCTTTCTGTAACAAGAGCTAGCCATGGCAGAAATTCTCATAGGCTGTTAAATCAGACAAATCTCCTACCATAGTTTTTTTTTGTTTCACTTTCCTTTGCTGCACACCAGCCATGCACATCCTCAATACCATCTCCTTTTCTTTCTTACATAGACCTCCCAAATACATCCATCCCCAAGGAATTTCCTAGACCAGGTCACAGAATAAAGCTGAGAATGCAAAATACCAGCAACAGCAACAAAAAATATTTTCTGTATTGATAAATGTTCCTCAATCACTCACCACTTTGTGCCTCTGACACATTGTCACCACAATGAATAAATATTTTTAAGTAACGTGCATTTTAAAGGAATATATAATTATGTGATCTGTTGATGTTTTGCTATTTTTTTCAGTCCCAGCTTCCTCAGAAAAGGGGAAATAAGAGGCAAATCCAAAATACCAAACGTTGCAAAGCAGAACCTTGTAACAAAACGAACAGGAAAACAAACAAACAAAAGTCCAAATATGTGGAAATGTTTGGGAAAGGGAGAGAGGTGAGGAAACAGGGCTTGGGGGACAGCTATTTAGAGTAGAACAAAATGTTTGTTACCTGCAGATTCTGCTTCTGCCTGTACGCATTTCTGCAGAGGTAGCAGTAGTGGTGAGGAAGTAGGATCAGGCCCTGGGGGTTGTCCTCGTACAGTCTGACAGGAAGGCACAAGCTTCGCTTCACACCAGTTCTCTGTAAGGTACAAATCTGGTACAAAGCTCTGCCTACATTGCAGGCAGAAAAGGATGAATTGTAATCATTGATTCCAGGTCCCGGGCAGTTTGGAAAACACCTGCTCTTCTTCTACCTCTCCTAGGTCACAACACAGTCTGAGCTAAAACTCACTTTCTTCTCAGTGTCTTATATTCCCCGAACTTCCAATTTTTAAGCTTAGGTGGATGATCCTGGACATTGTCATGGAAAGACATTTGCTTCTGCTCAACCAGTACCCAAATTACAAGGTCGTCTGATGTTTGAGGGGGGAGGCCAAAAAAATGGGACAGTCAGCAGAGCCTGGCTGATGTGCAACCGGTAGCAAGGAAGGGTTAAGTCCAGGGTACATCCAGGCTTTGCAAGGCTCCTGGAAAGCTTGGCTCTAAATGAGAGGAAACAGAAACTGGTTTGTTTGACAGCTGCACAGAATATTGTATTGGGCTTCATGCTGTAAGCAAATGTGATGCAAATTGGGAATGTCCAAATTGTCTTCTTTCCTGCTGTGGCCACAGCAACATGTCCATCACTTTTTGGGTTAAGGAAACAAAAAAAAACCTGTGATCACAGAATCACAAAAGAGTTGTGTTTGGAAGAGATCTCTGGACAACACTGAGTCCACTCCCCTCTGGACAAAGCAGATTGCCCAGGACTGAATCCAATCAGTGATTTTTCTCTGCACATTGGTTTCCTTGGCATCAGCTTTCAGCATTTGGAAGCTGAAAAAGTGGATTTGTTTGAGGAGTTTTTGCTTCATTTGTTTTGTTAGAGATATGTCTGCATCGTTCTTGTTTTGGAGGTCTTTCTGTGCACACGAGCTTAAAAATGTTCTCTGTCTTTGTCAAGCCTGCTGTTCTCCACTCATCTTTAAGGCAACAACCAGCTGTATGCATGCCAGAAGATTTTACTGAAAAAGAAGCCCATAAAGCAGCAGGCAATCCAGTTAAGCCAATGAATGACAGCCCCACAACCCCAACCTAGAAAACATTGAAAGCTGCATCTAGACTGATACTTAATTTACCACCAAAATAAATAAATAAATCAAGCCTTAAGCACTATGACGTTCATCAGGAAAACAAAAGCTAGTGCAGATTAGCAGCCTCCTCACTTGGAACAGAGGGAAAAAAGAAAAAAGAAAAAAAAAGAAAGAAAAAAAAATCTCTGACAGCAAGGTCCGCTATGTTTTGACAATTGCAGGATATCAGGGACTGCAAATTTCCATCAGCCACCCTGGTTGGATTTGCAGCATGGACACCTGACCCTGGTCTCTAATGGTTTTTTTTTGCTTTCCTCACCCTTTCAGTCTCTTTTGGGAAGAAGCACACTCAGGCCCACCCCACACAAAACACGGGCTTGTGAGAAGATCTGCTCTCTCTGGTTCCTGCCCAAGGCCTGAGTTTGGCCAAAGGGCTCACTAGAAAGCTGTAGCTCAGGGGATTCTGCAGTTGCTTTATTTGTTCCCAACGACATCTGTCAATGCTGTTTTCCCAGTTTTAACATAACTCCTTGTCAGGCTTAGTCCACTGCCTTGTTTACCACTTCTTGGCTTTTCCACTGAATACCAGAAAGAAACCAAACACACAACCTTAATGGAAAGCTCGGCATGTAACGGGAGAATTTATATTTCACTTCCTGCCTTTGCTATTGGTTTTACAAGTGATTGCTCATCAGAAACCAATTACCCCAGAAAGGCTTGGGTTTGGGTCCCTACTGATGTTAGCAGGATGAATAGCCTCATTTACAATCTCTCAACTGGAAAACAAAAAGTAATGATAATAAAAAAAAAAAAAAAAGAAGTCCTTTCTAATTCTCTCTGCCTCTGTTGTAATTCACAAGAAAATTAAACTAATAACTCTCTCTGTGAGCGTGTTATGCAGATGCCAGGAGTCAGGGATAAATAGATGAAACTATCCCAGGCAAAGTCCCTGGGGAAGGAACCTCTGAGAAGACAACAGTTATGCTTTGCAAGATTCAGAGCTTCTCCAGCAATGTAATCTATGCAGAGAGAAGGCTGTTTTATTTTTCTTTCTTCTCCCCCCACCCCACCTTTTTCACTTGAATTCCACCTGCAAACAGCAAAAAACTTCCATGATTTTTTTTTGCTGGGTTCATTTCCCACTCTATCTCCATTTCCCATTTGCGTAGAGAGGTCCTTTGTGAAGAAAATTCTCCATGCCAACAGAAATAAGCTTTTCACAAGTGGCCCCCAGGGTGGTCTTTCATCCTCATTCCTTCAGCAGACAGACAGTGGTTTACTAGACAGAAAGGCTTGGGGGAAGACATGAGGGTGCCCATTGTGTTCCCAAGCTCTATGCTGTGATTTGTCCCTGCAGCTCAGATTCAGTATTTTAATTTATCTTTTTAAAGAAGATATAACATTAAAACAAAGTCTGTAACTTGCCCCTGCTGGTGTCCAAGAGAGGAGGAGCAGAAATTACCTTCTAACTCCTCCCTTGCAAGTTTGGAAGTGTCTCACCAGTCAATCATGATAGCCCTCGTAGATCTGCCCTGGTTTTCAGACACCTCAATGCTGCACACAAGGTGGTTCAGTAGACACAAATGCAGCAGGTAGGATGGTTTTGTTCCAGCTGGGTGCTCGTGGTGTTGTGTATCATGTGGGTAACATGGAGGGGGCACAATTTCACTAGGGATTTGGTAGCTTGCAGCATAGGATCTTCATAGATTCACATGATGACCAAGACTGGAAGTGATTGGGTCAGGCTTCTGCTCAAAGCAGGGTCAGATCTGATATGACCTCAGGGCAGGAGGAAGTAAACAGTAGAAGGTATAAAACTGGAGCTAAAGGAGGCAGAAAAGAGGGCATAAGGGTGGAACCCTGCAGTGACAGGCAAAACATGCTGAAATTAGTTCAGATATCAAAGAGACATGACCATCATGGTGAACGTCATCTGACAGCCAGTGAGGGGGTCAAATGGCTCATGTCACGTGGCACAACCAGCCAAGAGGACTCCTGGGGAACATGGGAAAAGGATTCGACCCCAGCTGTAGATCTTACATACTGGGGCAACTGCGAGTCTATTTTGCAGGGGGAAACTAAGTGGAAAGAAAGATGGTTTAGGTAAACAAACTGACTATAACATCACATTTCCTGGCAACAAAAAAAAATAAGCTTTAGTTTTAGGGAGGGATTTCAGGATTACATTCCTGAAGTTTGGCTTTCTAGGAGAGACTCAAAGCAAACAGCAAACGTATTCCTCTGGTGTCTGATAAAATGCCACTGACATTCACATGCTGGGCACACAGGGCTTTATCTCCACTTCTGGGAAATTATATTAAAGGAAGATTAAGGAGGAGACTGCGGACAAAGGGGATCCTACAGGTGGGATTCAGCCCCAGGTCAAACTCCTTACATATAGACATCTGGGCGGATACGTTCCGTCAGTACTCGGGGGAGATTTAGTAAATACAGACTGAACAACTGCAGAGCAAGAGCAGTGATAAACTGGGTGCAAAAGAGCAGCAGCTATTTGAGAGGAAAATTAAGCCTAGATCCCACAGCCCTCACCCCTGGCAGTATGAAAAAAAACTTTCTGCGAGTTACAACCCCAATGAATATGGACGTGAACTCAAGAGGAGACTCCTCAAACCAGCCAGGCTTCCCTGAGATGCTAGACCCTAAACTAACCTCTGAATTTCAGATGGATTTGGGCTGAAAAAATTCCTGTGTAGAGATGTGCATTATTGTTTGCACCACAATGAGCTCCAGTGCTTTTTAGGGGAAGATTCGGGTACAGAAATTCAGTGGCGCATTGAAATAGAACAGAACAAATTCAGACAGTTCATCTTTTCTTTGGGTTCATGTAGCAATTTAACCCCAATTTTTCTATTTCACATGCAGCCCGCTATCCCAGAGTCTCTGCATCCTGGCCTATAAGAAATTCTACTAATGTTCATAATCATTTTCTTGACTGATGGTTGCCTTTCCTGCTTCTTCTCTTTCCTTTGTATAAGTATGATTTATTTTCTTTGCAGGCATAATGTATGATAAGACATTTCTGGAGCTATTTAATGATATCTTCTGGTGTAGACATTATTGAAATGAACGGATTTGATGCAAAGACCTTAGTGACCCTTTTGGGAATCTTCGCTCTCTCTTCATTTCTACTGATGCATTTTTTCACCTGTTGTTGCAGAAATTCTTAGCAATGAATTAAAGTAAATATCTCATCACAAATGCCTGCAGATCCTCTGGATGTATTTCCAATGGTTGACTGCACAAATGTTTTATTTTTCAATCCGTTTAACATGAACTTGTTTGCCCTGTTTCCTGGCATTGGAGAAACACTTTGAATTCCGAAAGCTGCAATAAAAATCATTGCTATTGTTTAAAACATGCAAAAATGTATCATTTATTCAAATGTAAGATGTGTAAATCATTGAATTTCATGGGAGACGAATCATTAGTCAAAGTGCAGACTGCACTAGAGGTCATATTTAATTTATTTTCAAAGCCTTCATTTGTGCTTTTTGGTCCAGTGTGTCATAAGTTATTCAATACACAAAGGTGTCTACTTATGTCTCACAATAATTAAGCTGATTAAGTCATATTATCACTAACAAGAAGCATTAACTCCACTTGAGTGAGCGCTGCAAACGGAGTCAGTGACATTTCCACCACTTAGGCTGAAAACACATTATAGACAAACTGGGGAAGCAAAAGCCTCACTTAGCCCAGCCCTGTTTCTTCATCTGATCTCTGTGGAGGAGTTGGCAACTGATGTTTCCAGAACAGTGGAAAAAAACCCAACCAAACAAAAAACAACTAAGAAAAGAGGCAAAGGAGCAGAGAAAATCAGCACGTGACAATCATGCAGATCATTTTTCAGTGTGGCAGAGCCTAAATTATTATGACAAAAGCTAAAGAATATTTATTTCACAAAACCTCTACTGAGATCAAAATGTAAGGAGGAGGAGGAGGGAATCCAGCCAAGAAGAGCAGCCTGCTCTGTAGTGTGAGTGTGGGGAGATACTTAAGACATTGAGGCAATTTGAAAAGAAATCAGGATGGACCTTGATCCAGTCTTAGCTAAATTAAGGTGTGTTCATTCCAGCATCAAGGAGAGGTCAAATCCTGGCATCTTTGGAGACTAATTAACCACTGAGTGCCAGAACCCTCCAAGGGCAATGCACAGACTTCCACTGGTCCCCAGGATTTTTAGCTCTGTCCTGCTGATACCAACCCTCTGGGGAGCAGAGACCAGCTGTATTCATGGCTCTACCCAGCCTAACCTGACCACGTGCAGAGGGCAGCATCCCCACTAAGGTTTCCTGGGGCCTTCACTGGCTGCTACTTGATTTCATGTGTGGCAGATCAGAGTAGAGCTGAGCACCAGCCCCTCTGGGTCTTTCCCTCTGGCCTCTTTTCTCTCTACCTCTGGATCCATTTTGTCTCCCTGGTATACGCTTTCAAGTCATTACAGAGATCTAAGTAACGTTTTCATCCAAAGAGTCTATTCAGCAATAGCAAGAGCACAAAAAACCCTTACTTGTGCTGGTGCCCAGAAGCACTATGTGCCTGCCTAGCATGGCCCACAGCATTTTGCAGCCAACTGCACCACATGGCAGCTTTCCCACTGTTGTAGAAGCAAATCACAAGTTGGCTGGCAGGTCCCTGAAAGCCGGATTTGCCTCTGGATCTCTGAGAGAGCTGGAAAGTACGAGAGGGGCATATAGAGAGCGTGCTGTGGAGTATATCTCCAAAGTGGTTCTCACGCCCAGTGCATTACCAGACCACAGACACCAGCTAATGCTCATGAACTGTGCAGGAGTGTAAGCACATGAAGAGTTGTAAAAATAACTGGTTGTAGGGCAAAGACCTTGCATTTTTAATGACACCCCATTCCTACGGGAGATCTTCAAAGGAGATCTCATCTATTAGATGGATGATTCTGACCAGGCAAGCCCTTGAAGAAGGGATAGTATCGTGCTTGAATTGGGTTTAAGCAAGTGCTCTCTCCCTTAAAGCAAGTCCCTTTTTATTGTCTGTTTTATCAAAGTGTTGATTGAGAAGGAAGATTGAAACTGAGCTTTTGTCAAAGCAGCATTTCCAAGGAGATCCTCAGCTAATGTCAAGTGTTGAAACCTGGGCTGGGTGTTGTGCTGGTCCTCAAATGCCTTTTGGAAGAGGGCTGCCCTGAACGTGCAAACCTGGAGATTAGCAAGAGGTGCAGATGTGCATGTGTAGCTATCTCATCTCCTGGGCTAAGGGTGCCAGGAGTAATGGAGGGTTTCAGTTGAACCTTAGTAGTAGAGCTTAAAAAAAGGTCAAGAAAATACACTGACGAGTGACATGCTCACAGGTAGGTGGCAAAAGCTGACTACTTGGTTGCTCAACATCATGGATTTCCAAAGACAGGGACTCAAAGCATCACTTTCAAATGCCTATGATTTTGGGATTCAACTCCAAGATCTGGAATCAACTCTTCCTTTTGGGAAGCCACACCCGGGATTCTGATACAAAGCTCCATCTCTAACGTGTTTGTTTAGATGCTGGACAACACGAAGCATGTGGACTGGGCACTTCTGCTGCATGAGCTAAACCATAGCTAACAGCTTGGCTCTGCTGCAGAGGAGCTGTGGCTGAGCCCCTGGGAGCTCACTGGAGAACGGCTGCAAGTCCTCTTCTAATGCCTGACCAGCACCACCTGAAAATGGCAGGGCAGATATTGCCAGAGCTAATCTGAGAGAGGGAGACATTTGCTGCCCCGGAGGGAGTTGGGTCCATTTGATGCTTTTATTACTTTTTGAGGCTGTTATAAATGTTATTGTATCACTTTACATAATTCTCTTGTTCTTTTGAAGCAGAGAAACAGGCTAATGCTGTACAGAGGTCTCAGGCAGTGGCTGTTTGGGGTTCTTTTTTTACCCTTAACACTCTGTAGAGACCATTGAAGAATTCACTTGGCAGCATGAAGTCCTTCATCCTACCGTCTAATTGGGACAGGGAATATTTCATCTACTCACAGTCAGGCAGATGTAAGCTGGGACTGAAATCACCAGAAGCAGCCAGGTCCCTTTCATGTCCAAAGAACTGTCCTCCTGGGTCCCTGACTCCCGTGGGGCCCCTTTAAGTTGTCCCTGCTTCCACTAAAGAGCACACTGACACTTGTAGACAAGGACTTTTCTGGGTTAATCCCCAAAGCCGCATTGCAGCCTTCCCAAGCCAGGTGCTGAACAAGTAGGGGGTAAGAGAAGGACAGCCATGGTGTGGCTATCCCAGGGCTTCATCCAAAGGTGAGCCACTTTCCACATCAATTTAAGAGTCATCCCACCAGCAGTTACAGGCTTGCCAATTCCCAGGCAGTTGGTCCCTATACCTGGCACAGATCCAGGTTATCTCTGGGACTCCCAAGGCCATCTGGTGGGTGGTGAGCATCCAGAGGAAAGCTTAAATGAACCACAGAAAGCAATGCACAATAACAACAAGCCATTACTGCCATATCTGGCCCCTCTCTGCAGCAGTTCAAAGCCCTTTGTGACCATACCTTAGTGCAAATCCCCGCAGAGTCTCTGGCCAAGCTGGAGCACGGAGCTGTGTGACATGTCCAGCACATGGCTTCTCCTGGCCATGACCCGAAAGTGCTCCTGAGCCCAGGGAAGGAGGGGAGGTGACCTTGAGCCTTCAGCTTCCAGGTGAAGTGAATAAAATGAGCTTTGTCAGGCTGCCCCAGTAACTAAGGAGGCCAGAGGGACATGCACATCTCCCAGTGCTGAGAACTGTGCTCCAAGAGCTGAGCAGCAATTCCTGCTGTCATGTGCAGCTCAGGGACAGCCAGGAGCCAGGGTGAGCTATTAAAATACAATTTATTGGTACAAATCAGACCTTGTGAAACAAACTTGGTTTAGAAAGAGCCATCATGTTCTGCACAGATGGGTTGGAAATGAACTGTCCCGTGACAGGAGCGATTGGCAATGCTGGCAGACAGACTGGGTGGACAGGTGTAGGGTGAGCAAAGCAGGGAAGAGAGTGTTCTGGGGATGGAGTCCTGCCCTTGAGGGCTCCTGACAGACGGTTAAAAGTCCTCAAAGAGAAGCAGGGTGCAGTGGGAGATATCTGTCCAATGCAGGTGGGGGGTCCAGTGCAGGGGTTACCCCAGGCATTCAGGACTTGGGGAAAATAGAGATCTGGGGGAGGGCAGGGGGAGGAGGGAAGAGAACTGTCACCTGTGTTGGGGCCACTCCAATGGCTGGAAACTGTCTTTCATTCAGAGGATGTCGCCTTGGGCTAGAACGGTACCCTGCAGGGCCTCACCTTGTACAAGTCTCAGCTGCTTAAGCTAACAGCTCTTCGGGTCACCCAGTCTGTGTGCTCCAGCTCATGCTTCTTCCAGAGCTAAATCTGGCTGACTCCCAGACGCTGGCTGTGTCCTGGGCTTCGAGCCTCCAGCTCTGCAAGTCTTATGTCAGGGTTTGAGGGGAAGCACCCATAACAGCTGGGTTTTGCACTCACTTCCCACAGAAGACAGACACCAATGGCTGCTCTGGACATGCAACACGTCCTGCTGGATCTCAGGGACAGAGCAATGGTCACTGCCCCAGTATTCAGGGTCAGGCTTGACCGAACTGGACTTGGTCTGTGTACATTTTCTTCGCCTACTGGGACAGGAATACAGGCATGCAGCTCAGTACATTCACACAGCCAGACAAGACAAAGAAGTGACAATGTTTACAGAGATGGACAGTCCCTAAAGGGACATGGAAATGGGTAAACTCAAGGCAGATTTGCTTAAATCTGGTCATATGGACCCCCAAAAGCACCTGCTGCCAAGACAGCTCTGCTGGATGAGATGGGAAAATTGCCCACGCCCCCCACCCCTCCCCCTGCCAATCCCTAACTCTTTTCAGTCTCTTGCTCCTTAAATCCTTTCCCCATGTTCTGCTATCGCAGCAGCCCTGCAAAGTCCTGAGCAGTCCATACGTGGAGCTGTGTGCTGCAGGTGGGACTGGCAGCTGAAACAATGGGAATGCTTCCCAGGGCCTTGGGCAGGGCCATCTAGATCAATAGCTGCTCACTATTTCAGGTCATTGTTAATAACCACACTGTCATGCATGTCACAGTAAGTTGTCATCTTCTTCCTCTTGCCAAAGGTGGAGAAGCTGTTCTTGTTTTCCCAGCCCAAGAAGAGGGGTCCGTCCTTGCCAGAAAGCAGGGTGGGGGTGCCGGGAATGTAGACGTTGTGCTGATAATCCAGGGCTGGGATGTGACCTGGGTACAAGGAGCTGTGCTGGGATGTCCAGATGCTGTTGGTGGCTGTCGAAGCCTTCTGAAACTCTGCAAGAAAGACAAGTGTCAGAATGGCTCAGGGGAGGTCACATCTACAGGTCAGTGGGACAACCACATCCACGTCCCAGAGTGCGAGCCCATGGCCATATATCACCAACCTCTCTTCTGGAGCCTGGACACCCCTTCCACACCACAATACTCTACCACTGCTAGGAACAGGGATGTGTCCTCCCCACTGCACCTCCATCAGGTGACAAGAGGGGTCTGATCTTCCCATCCCCAGCACCCCAATACTAACCAGAGACAGGGGTCACCAGTGTGCACAGCCTCTCATGCTCCTTCTGGAGGGCTCTGTGGATTTCCCCCACATCCTCCAGGCTCTGGGAGCTGAAAAGAAGTGACCAGTTCAAAGGTGTGTTGGAGGTAACTTCCCCAATCCCACATCCCCCTTCCACCCACTCCCTCTGTTCCCACAGCGTGGGATTTGATACCTCTTCAGGGCAGGTCTCTGGGTGCTTGGAGGCAGCCAGTCCATGTTGGGCTGCTTGATCTGGAAAACACAGGGAAGGGCAAGGTTGGTTATGGGGATCCTCTGTTAATCAGCCCAGCACCAGGCTTCAGCCCTACCTCCTCTTTCCCCAAGCCTTTTATGGAGGAGCAAGCAGGACTTTCCCATTTTAGGGAAACTGAGGCAGTGTTGAAACAACCTGCTCTCTTCTGGACCTTCCCCATTCTCCTGAGACATTGGTGTTGTCTGGGGCTTGCTCTGTTTCTGGGAGTTTAATTGCCAAGGTCTGTCCTTCTAGGTTTTTTTTCTACTTCTGTTGATTTTAAAAAGCCATTTTTTGACATGTGCTGGTAACTTAGCCCAGATCTCAGGCACCAAAGGGTTTGAGATGCAGAAATTGGCTGCATGCATAATGTCCCAGGGGGGTTGCAAACACCTAAGGGAAAATCCCATTAACATATTAGAAAAGTGAGTCCAACGGTGCAAGGAGACGTGCAGGCAGAGCCTCTTGGCAGTGAGTCCTGGGCTTTCCTTGGATGGGCTGTTTTATTAAAAGTCAAACGTAAGTGGATTAGACGCCTCATCACTCTCTATCCTTGTAATCGTGTTTCGGAAAGAGTCTTTCATCGGGAAAATTAGACATCCCTCATTTCAATAACTAACAAATGTTGACATCAAAATCCCACCCCAAAGACCCCACTCCCTCCCCGCTGGCACAGCCCGGTGTGGTACAGCAGCCAGGCCTGGGTGCTAGAACTGGGGACATGAGTGTCCCTGGGTGTAGCAGTGGGACACTGTGGACCCCCACCAGGCAGGGGAAGTGGAGCTGCAGCATTGCTCAGGCTGTCCCAGTGTGAATTGCTCACCCACACGAAGAAGATGCCACCCCCACCATCCTATCTCCCCCGGGGCACTGGAGCATCTCCATTGCCTCTAATGGGTGCAAAAGGCGGTGGGAAGGGATTTCCTCTCGCCTCAGCTGAGCCTGACTCTCCCCCAGTAATTAGACCCGTCGGGAAGCTCGGTGGAGAGTTTCCCGCTGCCTGACGGCTCCTAATTCCTGCACTGATCAAAGGCACCGGTTATTCTCCAGGAAAAGCCGTGCCTGGTTTCTCTGATGGGAGAGGCTGAGGGAGGGGGCTGGGGGGGGACTCGTGGAGCACCGGTAAGCATCACCGGGCATGGTGTTACCTGCTTGGAGACCTGGAGATGCTGGCTTGACTGGGACCACTTCCCAGGGTCCTTCTCATTGTTCCGGGGAGGGCCGCAGGGTTTGAGGAACATGAAGTCACTCTGGGCAGACTCAGGACCAAGGCAGACCTTGTAGCAGTAGCCTGGGGGGCCGCCGCCTGGCATGTCGAGGCAGGTGGCAGCTGTGGTCCCTGTGGGGGGCTGCGCTGTCAGGTTGGACGTCTTCAGGCCATCAGAGGAGGGTCTGGACCCAGGGCAGCAGTGGCAGCGGGGTGGTGAGCAGCTGTCACCTTGGTGGGAGCGCTGCTCTCCACGGCACCGAATGGCTGTGAGGATGAGGATGGCAAGAAGGAAGGTGAATGAGATAGAGCCCAGGGACACAAGGAGGTAGAGGGTGAGTGGGGAGGATGAGGAGGTCTCAGGGGGAAGGCTGAATTCGCTGAAGTCAGAAAGAGTCTGAGGCATGGTTTCCACCACTGAAAGCAGGAGGGACACCGTTGCAGAGAGGGATGGCTGCCCACCATCCCGTACCTGCACCACCAGGTGCTGCCGGGTTGCATCCTGCTCCAGAAAGGAGCGGAGGGTGCGCAGCTCACCCGTGTCTGGTGCCATACTGAAGAGGGTGAAGTCAGTGGCCTGGAGAAGCTGGTAGGAGAGGCGGGAGTTCAGCCCTGCATCTGCATCCACTGCCGACACCGTGCCCACAAGGTAACCAGGCCTGGCCGATCGTGGCACCAGCTCGGTGGCTGTGGAGCCATTGCGCATCATGGGGGAAACGATGACTGGAGCGTTGTCATTCTGGTCCAGCACAAAGATGTGGACGGTAACGTTGGCGCTGAGTGGGGGGAAACCTGCATCCTGTGCTTGCACCTGGATCTGGAAGCTGCGGATCTGCTCATAATCGAGGGAGCGCAGGGCGTACATGTGCCCGCTGTCCGAGTTGATAGATACATAGGTACCCACAGGCATGCCATGGATGTGTCCATCAGCAATGGAGTAGGACAGGTAGGCGTTTTGTTGGCAGTCGGGGTCCAATGCGCTGACGGAGCAGATGGAGGCACCTGGTGCGTTGTTCTCCATCACGTATACGCTGTAGGAGGGCTGGAGGAAGCGTGGGGCATTGTCATTCACATCGGACACGGGGATGGTGAGGGTGCTGTGGGTCAGTAGGGCAGGGGACCCCATGTCCCGTGCTGTGATGCTTACATTGTATTCGGACACAACCTCCCGGTCCAGCGCCTGCGTGGTAACCAATGTGTAGTAGTTACGGAAGGAGGAGCGGAGCTCAAAGGGCACGTCAGGGCTGACCTCACAGCTCACACGCCCATTGTCCCCAGAGTCTGGGTCCAGAACGCTGATGACAGCAATGACAGTGCCTGGTGGGGCATCCTCCAGCACGGGCGTGGACACAGAAGTGAGTGTCACCTCTGGCGCATTGTCATTCACGTCAAGGAGGTGCACGAGCACCCGGCAGTGCACAGCCACAGCTGAGGGTCCGCGGTCCTTGGCTTGCACGTAGAGCTCATGGAGACTCGCCCGCTCATAGTCCAGGGGGCCTTTCAGCAGCACCTGTCCACTCTGAGGCTCTATGTGGAAGAGCTCCCGGACGCGCGGTGGTGCGTGCCCACTGAAGGAGTACTCAATCTCCCCGTTGGGGCCCTCATCCAGGTCAGTGGCATTGAGCTGGATGACCAGGGTGCCAGCAGGGGCATCCTCAGGAAGGCTCACACCATATGAGGGCTGGTCAAAGGCAGGCACGTTGTCATTTGCATCCAACACGGTGACAAGGATGTGAGCCGTGCCTGAGCGCTCAGGGACACCACCATCAAGAGCAGTGAGCAGCACCCGGTGAGTGCGTTGCTGCTCGCGGTCGAGGGCACGCTCCAGCACCAGCTCTGCAAACTTGCTGGCATCACTACGTGTCTGCACCTCGAGCGAAAAATACCCATTGGGGCTGAGCCGGTAGGTGTGCACTGAGTTGGTGCCCACGTCAGGATCCTGGGCACTCTCTAGTGGGAATCGGGCACCGAGCACGGCGGACTCTGCCACCTCCAGCACATACTCTTGCCAGGGGAAGGTGGGTGCATGGTCATTGATGTCCAGTACCTCCACCTCGACACGGTAAAGCTCCAGTGGGCTCTCGACGAGAAGCTGCAAGTGGAGCAAGCAGGTCCCCCCGGCCTCGCACACCTCCTCCCGGTCAATCCGCTCGTTCACAAAGAGGATCCCGTTCTCCAGGTTCACCTCCAGGTGCTGCCTGGCCCCGGCCCGCGACACGATGCGGAACCGCCGCGCCGACAGGGTGGACACATCCAGCCCCAGGTCCTCACCCAGGTTGGCCACGAAGGCTCCGTGCTCCAGCTCCTCGGGCACCGCGTAACGCAGCTGCCCGCCCGCCGCGCGCGGTGCCGGGGACCCGGCCAGCAGGAGGAAGAGAAGGGAGCGGAGGAAGAGCTGACCTCGCCCGGAGCCTGCCCCGGCCCCCATGGCCCCGCAGCCTTCCCGGGGACGCGGGATCCCGCCGCGTCCCTCCTCGCCTTTGCTCGCCCCTTGCACTTCCG
>JAAGNO010004490.1:1896-28690 GCA_033439905.1 Ceryle rudis | reverse complement strand
TATACATCACCAATTTATGACAACACAGAATACTTCAGCAGGAAAAAACCCTCTGCTTTCTTTGTATCAAAGGTATCTCAGCATGTGAGCTCTAGCTTGTAGTCATCTTGTTGCCATCCCCTGTCAAACTAAAAGTGTAGGAGCTCTTCCAAAGCTGTCAATGATCCACAGATCTGGAGCTATCTTTGCAAATATCAGTGAAGCTCACATTAAGAAAGCCCCTCCTGCAGACTGGCTGATCCCCACCTCCAAGGGTGCCCTGCTTCCATAGTATTTTGTACAGCAATAACCACACAAGTTTACTAAAAGAGCAAAGCAGGAAGAAGTTTTGCCTCCATCTCCTCTCCCTGTTAACAGAGCTCAGGGATGAGCACTGGCCTGGGACTTCTGGATGTCCAAAAACCCTACACAAATCATCAATACACATGCAATTCAAGCACATGGCAAGTGTAATGTATCCTAGACACATCACGCATGCAAGGCAGTTGACCTAGGCACAGGCTGGCCGTTTGCTCAGAGCACAGAAAGCAGATCCAGAGCATCCCTAAAGCTCTACAAAGTTGGTGCACAACAAAAACGTAGAAGTCAGGAGACGCTTTACATGAGGCAGTCACATATATACATAATTTTCTCCATCCGCAGCGAGACCCATGATCCCATGGAGTCACACTATGAAAACCAGCACATGTATGGAAAACAAAACTTTCCACGTACACAAATATTTGCATTCTTAAAGGCAAAACGAATCCTACAACTCCAAACACAGCCTACTCTTACCCTTCCCCACAATGCAGATCAAATACAATGAAAAGCAGTTCAAAGCAAGTCTAAAGCAATTATTGCCTGGGGTTTATCATGACTTTGCCCTTTCGCCTGTAGTAGACTCCATCGTCTTGTGTCTTTCCCTCCTCTGAAAATGATTAATTCCCTTTACCAGGTAAATGAGCTCCAGACACTCACTAATTCAGTATGACACATAGCTGTGCTTCTCTCGTGTAGCTGATTAAACAGGGTTTTTCTTCGAGACTGGAAAAAAATAATGCACTTTGCATGGGAGCAATAGGAGGTTGATATCGGAAAGGGAGAGATTTTCTCCTAAGGTTTCTGCAATTATCCCAGTCCCCTCCCCTGTGTTCGGGAAAGCGTGGGTGATAAAAGGAGAAATCACAATGCGGGAAGCTGTCAGTCTGTCTGAAGTCTCCACCTCAAGAATGAAACCTTTTGAATACTCTGCAAGGGCGTTGGCTGATCTGGCAGATACGCTAATTATGCAGACGGATCACAGCTTACAATGGAGGAGCTGGAGATTCCCGGGAGAGTCAGAGAGGTTAGAAAATGGCAACCATAACCAGCACCTTTGTGTGCTTTTAATTAAAGCCAGATGAATTTATAAAGAGATAAATTTTATGGAAAAATAAAACCAAACTATGCTGCCAATTGCTGGCAAGAGCTCAGTTCTTCCAGGGTTATGGAGAGCGTGTTTGGTCCCCTGGCCAGTAATTATAGCTGTTACTTCTGATCTACAGAACCTAAATGAGTGCCAAAAAATAAAGGTAGCTATCCTCTAACTAGCAGTGATTACAGATACCATTGCATTTCTGAAGTTTAAGCAACATGTCCTTGAACCATCCATTTACTTGTAAATTGTACATGCTGATACTCAGCTAAAGAAAGCAGAACCAAACCCAACTGTATACTCAAGTGAAACTAAACACACCTACGACACTTACTCTGATACTGAACAGCTCATACGAATATATTTTATCCATTTGTAAACCCTTTCACAACTTTTAAAAAGGTTAAAACGGCTGCTCAATTAAGAGACTCATTTTATGGCTGTAAGTCACTGGAACATAATGGTCAGAGGTATTTGAGCATTTGTTTCAAATGAATGGACATGGATTTATCCAAATGCCTAGTAAGCTTATTTCAACACAGTTCAGCATTGCAAAACATTTAGAGCTATGCAGTTCAATCCAGCAGACGCTAACAGGGCTCCATACACCACAAATCGGAGAAATCCATAGGAAATGGATATTGGCACATATCCTATAAGCATTCAGCTGCACTGAACTTCTCAATCTTTTGGATTTAAAAATCATTGTGGCAGAGGAGCAAAGATTACCAAGCTTGTTTCTCAGTCTAAAATGGTGTTGCAGACAAAGGAAACATTTTTGTCAGATTGTGTTTTATTTTTCTAAAAAAGGAGCAGTGTGAAGCTAATAATTTTCTGTATTCAAAATAACTCATCTGGTCATGGCTTAGAACAGAGTTAAAGTACACAACAAACACCACATGATAAAAATGCAAATGATTGCACAGTTCTGCAGTTTATCACATGGTTATTATAGCACCACATAAACTGTGTATCTCAGTTAACCAGATACTGTAAATGGCATCTACAATACCCTATCACAGTGCACTTAGTACGATTAAAAGCAGTTGCATTCTTAAATATCATCCCCCATAGGATCAAGTATCTACAAGCTTACAAAGAAAAACAAAAAAAAACAAAATAAAAAAAATCCCACACCCTTATTTTACATTATAGTCCAATAATCCTTTGGCTGGTCAAGTTTAAATCTGCAATCAGTTACTTCAGCTGCTTCTAAATACTTAATATATATATATAAACTAGCAGGATACTTATGGATGTAGAAACAAACTCGGTCGTAGTGTAGCCAGTCCAACTGTCTCTGCACGTGTGAGTTATTCAGACTAGAAGATAAATAACCAACAGGAAAATTACTGTCTGGGCACAGCAGAGAGAGCAGGGAGCTGGGCACCCAGGCACAGAGTTACGGTCTTGCATTATGGCCAAGCTGAGAAGCTTAAGTAGGCTGGAGCACTGGGAAGGTGCTGGCACACACACCTTAGTGGCACCGCAGAAGCCACCAGAACTCAGTAGTTCATCAAAGCCACCCAAGAAGCACCTCGTGCTTTGCATGACTCCTGCACAACAACTGCTGGCTGCTCCTGCACAGATCTCCTCAGTGCCAGCATTATACTCCCCCCTCAGCATTCAGGATAACAGAATCTTCCTACTGATTTGAGTGAGGTATAAGGATTCACAGATATAAAATGAGCAACATGGCAGTGAAGACTGAAGCAAGCAGTCTATATTTTCTAGCCATAATCAAAAAATAATTACTCTTTAACAATGTCTTACAGAATACTCCTCCACTTTTATTTAAAAAGATGGTAGGTATCAGGTTATGATTTTCAAACAAATTATTGCATATCAGCTGCCCAATTAGAACTATTCATTTGAGGAGTCTTTCCTAAGGAAGCCCTATTAACCATAAAACTGTTTACTCCTTTCACCTTCACTTCATTAGGTGCACTGTGGTACCCCCAGGGTAACAGAGGCTGTATTAGGAGTTACCATGGAGAAACCAATGTCTGCCCAGCAATATTTACTACTCTGTATTTTTTTCTTATTCTGGAGTCTAATGGCTCTAATTTAAAATCACACCAAATAACATTTCTCATAGTAATTACCATATCATAAAACCTTCACTGCCCAAAGCATTTAGTGTTGTTTATGTACTAGCCAGGAAAATAATCATTTATCTGTACTTAGGGTCCAGTCTAACTGAGACCACTATCCTTTCACAAGGGCATTTCTAACGTAAGGTAATTTCATCTTAGCCAAGAATATCTTCCTGCTTACAAAGTGCTCAGCCAATTGCTTTCCTCATTGTGTCCAATAAAATGATTGGGCCAGTAATAGCAGAGGTTAAAACCTCTGATGGTTTTAGTACAGTTTTTTCTATCTTAATGCTATTTTCTCTGTGGAGAGGCCGGGTGGTTACAACAATGCAAGTTACTTTAGCATGCCAAATGACATTACAAAATTCAATACTTATCTAAGGAAACAAGAAGTAGCTGAGTGGGGCATACAAAATGGAATAAACTCCTTCCAAAAGCTGGAGAAACATGACCAGGAGATCTTTGAGGCATTGTGGATCTCGTCCCAAGTATACCCACAATACTGCTAAAAAGAAATTTCTGAAATTCATCAAAAGCAAAACCTACTCTTTAAAGAAGCCTGAATACGGCGTCATGTGTTCACATACGGCATAATATAAACAGGCAAAAAATAACCAGTCTACTGCTATGCAGCACACTTACTTCTCCAGTTAAGCTTAAGATTGAAAAAGTATTTTCATAGTAATTAACAGTAGACATCGTTTTCAATGTTACGAAAAACATCATGTCCTTTTGGCTGAATAACTACCACAAGGGAGCTGGTGCAGCAATGTACTCACTAAAAGTAATTAAATGACAAAGTCCAGTCTTTCTACAAGCTTTCACCACAGAAATTACAATGGGAAACTAATGTTTGCTAATGCACCTTAATCTGCTCTCCTGAAAAAATACTCAGAGCTGCAAATTCTGGGACTCTGTAGAAAACCATTTTCTAGAGAAACCTCTCAACTGACAACAAGTATCATTAAAAATGGGATAAATAAGAGTGAAGGCAAATTATTTTGTTTCCATTCCAGCGATGAGTAGTGGAAAACCAAAGACATTAATATGGAAAGACAAAGCAAAAAACTCCAGAAATCTCTCCAGTGGATAGGATTTACTCCTTCAAAAGAGGGGAAAAAAAAATGAATGTGCCCCGAATAACAGCAACTCCCTCTTCTAAAAGATTTTACAGAAGTTACATAAATGATCAAAACAGTTTTAAAACAAATGTTAAGTTTATATATTTCAAGAAGAATTACGTTGGTTCTACACCTCAATTATAAAGTTGAACATTAACACAATTTTTCCCATTTAAAAAGAAATCTTTGGATCCTATGACTGCAAAGAAAACCTAACATAATTGTCATCATGCTCTTTAGGTATTTAGCATTCCTTTCAGCCATACACCAAGCCCAGAACGAAGTATGGTCTACTGCTTTTCCCCACCACCTCCTACAGAGTAAGGAGCAGAATGAAAGACTACTCCGAAGGAAATGGCAACTTTCCTTTTCCTGACCAGCACAATACCCAACGGCATTTCCACTCAAAATGGATGTTGCTGAAACCATTATCATAATCACAACGCTGTTTTGATATGCAGGTATCATAGCTATCAAGCCTGAACTATCACAGTACTTGATTCCTAATTCTTATTGCTTCTTGAAAACACAAGAGTGTATGTGGACAGGAATCTCAGTATACTAGGGCATTTTAGGTAGGTTAACATGCATTTATTCTCATAAATTATGTTTACTAGATTACACTCAATATATTGTGCGCAGTCAGTAAAATGGATAATACTTGCTAAAAACAACAGCTAAGTTCTTACTGTGGTAAAACAAAGGAAAAGTATACATTCAATAAAATAGCTATTCTATAGTATTTTGTTAGAAATGTCTAAATTTTCAAAGAAATGTAATGTACAGGAGAAATTTGTTAGTTAGTTCCACCAAATCTGAAAACTTACCATTTTATCTAGGTGCTCAATGGATCTATAAATTTCTCCTTGGGATTCATCATAGTAACTGTAACGGAACCTCTGACCTTGAAACAAAAACCATGTATAAAATAAAAAAGGGAAAAATTGTAGCTAAAACACTCCCTAGTACTAAATAATTGAAAATATATTAATTTTAAAGTAGTAATCTTCATTTATTTTATACTTTTTAGCTCCACTGAGGAAATTCTAGGGCAATCATCAAAGTAGCAGCCCAGAAGTGAAGCAAAAAATATGCGGTGAGCGGCTATATTCCTAAAGAAAAACCTGATATGTAGAACTGACACTGCAGTATCACTTATTAATTCCCTGTCATTGCCTTGGAATCCAATTCTATAAATTAAAACATAAACCAACATTTTATTTTACTATCGCTCTTGACAAAGTCAATCCTCAATTCAGGCTACTTCTGCTTGCACAATACCCACAGTAAATGGAATTTAAAAGAAAAAGTTCATGATAATTCAGTGAACAGTTCTAGATGGTTCATTAGCCACAAAAGAACCCAGGTCATTCTGTATACCTCCACCTATTCCACAATTCAAAGATGAGTAAAATATGCAATTAGTTATGCAAGTTGACCAAAGATGACAATGAAAAAGAGAAGGTCTGTTGTATAACATAAAACATATCTTTCTGAAGCAGTCCTTTTTCCAGCTATTATCACACTTAAAAGAAAAATAAAGTGTTAAAGCAGGACAGAAGTCAAGGCTTCTAGAGTCTTTACAGCTCTGCCACCAAGATGAACTGGGGTAACTCTGGTGAATTGGCATAAAAACTCCATCTGCTATCTTACCCAGCAGTAAAATGTACAAAACTTACGTCCATCAGAGGGATGTTGCTATGTCCATTGAATTTTTAGAGAGTTAGTTTTGCATGTTGCTTTGAGGCTTAAAAGATGTGTAAAAAAAGCAAGAAACTTCAGACACTTATTTCATTGCAACAGTAAAGAGATGCATGTAAACTCATATACCTTCACCGTTTATATCCTCCACTACACTGAAAATTACACATTACCAGATTAATATTTTTCATCTATTGTTCCAGATAAAAAAAAAATAAAAATCCTTTTTTAGCTTTATAAAGGCATTTTAGTTTCAAAGATACATTTACCATAAGTTAACGTGTTTGATATTTAATAAAATACATAATTTAAAAATCACTACAAAATATTCATCATACTGTTATAATGAAGAGGCTGGAAACTTACCCCAATGGCAAAAGTCAGAAGAAACCACAAAGAGGTTACTAGGATCAGCTAGGTATTTACTGAAGAGTTTTCCAAATTCCTGCTCTTTTGACTCACTCAGTGCTCCGACCAACACAGGAATAATAGTAAACTCATCCTTATGGCTTATAAGCAAAAGAAAAGAGGTTGTAATTCAAGTAACATCTGAAGTGTTTTTCAGGGCTTGCTAACTGAAATTACAGAATGTTTTAAAAAGTCACTATGAACTGAAGATACAGTTAGTTTGGTAAGGTCATACTAGGAAGCTGGTTTAGATTTGAAACTATTTCAACTTCAGAAAACAAATCACCTCCAATATAGTATTTATCTTTGCTGCAAAGTGAAAACATCAAGCAAACAAAAAGAAAAAATGAAATGAGCAATGCAGTAAGAATTAAATTCTTCCTGAATAGATGCTGCACAAATGTATAAATTTCCAACATATATGAAAATGCTCAAGAAAGCACACAGATGTAAACTGATACTCCAGGGAAAAAAATCACAAATACCATGGAAGAAAAGTAAAAAAAAAAAAAAAAAAAATCTGTCAAGATACAGAGGGAAAATAAACAAACAACAAAAGACCAACAACAACCAAAAAAAAACCCCCACAAACAAACAAAAAAACCACAAAACACAGCCACCACAAATAGACAAAAATTACCACCTTTAAAGACAAGTTTTTCAAAGTACTCATCTGAAATAGCAGGTGTAAACAGAAGCCTGATTTCAATATTAGTATTAAGGCTCCAAACAAACTTACAGTCTCACAGAAAACACCTATTACTATATGAAGTTCTTTCACAGATGCCTTGCAAAAATGGAAAAAAAAATTAAATCCACTATTGAGAAAAATTCATGAAAGCATGTCTGATAAGTCAGTATAAACACATACACCTGTTTACAAGGTGTGTTCCAATTGCATCATTCAGGTGTTTGCTCTGCTCACAGTTTCTATTACAGCAATTAATTAATCCCAGTCTCTGACCCTCTCCTCCCCAAAATTTTTATTGGGCAGTGGGGGATTGTGAGTATTAGACACCATCTAGGGCATTATATATATATATCATAAAGGGTATACTTCTTAATGCACTTCACATGTAGTTCAAAGCTGTAATGCATATAATGCATTGTAGAATCAGTAATTAACCCTAGTACCTTTCCATGGCTTTAGCAGTGTAAGGCAAATGCATTTCAATACTGTGTTCATCTTCATCTGTCTGTAGGGACATACGCTCAAACATTCCAGTCTTCCACAATTCTCCATAAACTGAAATGAATTAAAGATCAATTTTTACTACTATTTAACAAAGAAACAAACACTGTAAAGCAAGCTGCAGTACATATTTATCAGAGCAAGCCCACTATAACAAATTAATTGCCCCCAAGGGCTGTCATCATAAACCACTTGTATTTAAATAAATTCAAAATTAGAATTATGTTCAAGTCCTTAAGATACAAACATAATTGATGCAGTTTACAAAATAAGTGTGTTAAATCAGTGACCTTGTTAGTATATTGGGAAAGATACTCAGTTATGATACAAAATTTAAGTAACACAAATAAAACGCATTTGAAAATAAGCATGCATTTGCCCAATCACTGAATTGGTTTCACAAACTACACCACAGTACATTCAAAAAAATAAAATAAAACTGCTGATCAGCTGAGCCGTAGCTGGATGTGTTTCTACTTAATAGTTTATTATTAACTGAATCATGAAATCTAGACATAATGAAAACTGATTAAATAATTCGCACGTATAAATTAACTTTTCTACTCTCTAGTTCATTTGGTGGTATGCAGAGTCATCTCTACATTTTGAAAACTGGATGAACAATTTCACGTAGGGCTGTGCCTCTGCTCCATAAAGGGAGTTCTGCAGAAACCAAAACATCTGTCACCCAAGGAAGCTTTGCAGGCACTATGTAAAAAGGCTGAACTAGCTTGCTTATCACAGTCGTGACAAAATAGCAACCTATCTGTGCTGATTTGCCCTTCTGGAAAAGACACTGTGCTATTTAGGTATTAAAAAAAAACAAATAGCAAATCTATCTTCATCGCACCTTTAAGCTTACTCTGAAAGACTGGTATTTCATGGACTGACAGTTTTAAAGTTCTGGACATACTCTGACAGTTAAAAAAAAAAAAAAAGTCACATGCCCTAATGCATCCAAATAAAAGCAGCTTTTTGTTCCTCTATTATTCCTCTATCAGAAATAAACTCAAACCAATTAAACCAACTATCTTTTTTTGCGGACAGAATACTTCACAGAATAATGGAGCAGGTGTGTAGTGGGCTGTTATTCAAATGTAGCATTTTTAATTTTGAGATCCCTTTTAAAGATGACTTGTCAAGAGGCACATACTCATAATGGAAAAGATAAGCAGAGATTGAGAATTCTTTACTTGCAGGAGCAAGAGAGACATTAAGGTTATAATATAGCAATGCCTGCAACCACCAGGATCTTCAGAAGTTAGCTTTCATTGCAGTAAAAACAGATTTTACTTGTGTGATGCTTAAAAACAACAAAGTGCCCAACAGCAAGACAGTCCTCAGCACTGCAGTACCACAGTTACTACTCAAGTCTCAGCAATCTTCAAGATGTAAGCTTTATCATGCACTTACTCTTTTGGTCAATTCGGAGATCATACAGAGGTGTTCTATAAATGTCCACACTGGAAAGTGCACATCGGGAAAGGGGCACGTGATGGGAAGGCCCAAGAATGAAAATTTTTCGGCTACAACAATTAACACAAAAGCCCATAATTTAGACAACTGCAGCTGTACAGAGACTTGGTTTAGAGTAATAAGTTTAATAAAAACGTACAAAGTGACACTTTCTGGTAGTTACCAATAGTTTTACTCTGCTGTGTTAAGACCACAGATGAATCCATGGCCTGGCCTTGCTCAGTATCTCAGAAAAGATCACGAGATCAGTTCAACAATGCTTCCTGTAGCCTTAAACCTCTTAAGCAGGTTATGTATCAGAGGGCACTCATCAGCTAGAAATCTGTCTGACTGGACTCGTTTGGAGGCTGAATAATGTGTTACTGGCCCTTAGAACAGATTTTTGAATTCTCTCCTTGAACCAACACAACTTTCAGTTATACACCACCTTCAATAACTACAGGTATGTGCCCTCAAACACAGATTATGGATTTATCACCTATTCAGTGCTTTTCACTTATTTACTTAGTTAGCCTACTTCAGATTTCACCAAATTAAAATTTAAGTCAGATGCTGTTTTTATCCAGCTGTTGCATTAACAACAGGGACTTGGGCCTGCACATTCAAAGCTTTAGCTGATACTGCATGTTTTCATATGTCATCATGGTGTTACTTCATCAAGTCCTCAGTTCCTGGCTCTTGATTAGATGTTAAGAGTCTCCTGCCACAGGACTTAAAGGAAAGAAAACAACAAAACTATAGGAAATTCAGCGTTTCAGATTCAGGATCAAACCATCTTGTTACTGGCACTGAACTAAAAGGCATGGGAGACACCTAAAGATACATTCTTTTTCCTTACAGGTGGAGTGCTATATGAAGGTGTCCTAAAATACTAAAACTTTTTACAGAGCTCATAAATATCCAAATGTGCAATACATCAGCTGAAAGATGAATTCTGAACATCCCATGCAGTAAATTAGCAAATGATCCAGAAAGTTCAATCAACTCTGTGCCACTGAATCTGGGGAACGCAACTTGTTCTAGAAATTTTAGAGAAATTAGTTACCTGTCACGCCTTAAGTTATCTTCACTTTGTTTTGAATAGTTTAGAAAGAACTAAACCCATTGATTTTGGAGAGCATTACAACATGTTATCTCATGAGCAACCGATAAGACATAGCCAGTTTTTTTATTAACATTGCAGAATACATATTTTGAGCAAATACTGGAGATCTTTTAAATTTTTGTCAATTACAAAAATATTGCAGTCAGCAGAACACAGAAGAATTATATTCCTTTAACCTAGAATAAGTGGGTTCGTCTTTTCAGAGGCAGACACAGACTTCAGTAGCGTGTTGGGGGTTTTTAATCTTTTTTTTTTTTTTTTAAACTGTTGTGCTGTTAGATACACAAGTCCATTTAAAATTATTACAACGAGTAACTTTCACTGACTTCAAATATTATATACACACTGGTCACTTTCTCCACAGCAGAAGAGAATCCTGGTAGCATTCAGCCCATAATCCTGCACTGAAAAACCAATGCAGAATCATGATCAAATATTTTCATATACTTAAAAAAACCAAACAAAACCTCCAAACAACAACAAAACAAAAAAAAGAAACAGACACTTTGTGATCAGTATAAAACAACCCAGCTTGGACTTTTAGAATACCAGTGGAATGTTAAGCAATAAAGTAAATTAAATGTTATTTACCTGCAAAAAAAAGAACACCTTTAATCCCTCCCTTCTAAAAAGTACCAGTACTTTTAGTACTTTTACCAGTTATTTACTACCAGTAATTCACCATATCTTTTGCAAATACTGCTTTACATTCTCAATTGTAATGATACTACTTTTTTTTTTTTTTTTTAATTTTCTAACACCCGAACAATTTGAATATATATGATGTTAAAACAGAAGGGATGCATAAACGACTAAACAAAGTACAAAATTAAAATTTTTGAGTACTTCAAGATGTTAAGAATTTAAAAAGAGTGTTCAACTTTTCAGAGAACTGCAATTGCATTGTCTTATGCTTTGTAAAGAAAAACTTTAATACTTACGTAATATTAGGATCCACTTGTTTGTAAGCATGGGCTGCACAAGATCCACAATAGGTATATCCTGCATGGCTGCAAATCAAGGTGTCAAAACATGTTAAATATTGTTTAATACTTTAAATATGTTGATATTGCTCTTAAATGGTAAGATATTAAATATTATTTGTTCCCAATGATCTAGAAATAGAGCAATCCTGGAGAGCACTGTTTCAGTAGACAGACTGCACGACTGCATATTATCAGAAGCTCATGATAATCCTGTGATTGCAGCCAGGGGACAAAGGAGTAGCAAGGTGCTGGAGAAAGCTCTTCTAACCATACTCAAGCAACTGCATACAATGACAGTAGAGAGGTCTGGCAATGACAGACTACATATTGCAGCAGATAAACAGAGAATGAAAATACTCCATCTTTGAAGAATACCCCAGCAATAGAATAAATGGGTACAAGGAAAGGAGAGGAATGCAGCATGGTAGCTTCTACTGCCAGGAATTTGATACATGCTTTATCATTTCCTATCGCTCTGGCCTGCAGCCTTTCTTTACCTGTGTACACTCCAAAAACTTTCATAGTTACTCTGACTACTTGTTTCAAATGCCACATCCAAAGCTTAAGCCCCATTCCCTCCAAGACTGTTAAAAAGAGCAGAAGATTCAGTTTACACCACTAAAAGCATTTACTCCAGGGAATATTCATTCCCCAGGGCCCCAGGCTGAGTGGTGGAAAAAAGCTCATGGTCACTCAGCATGTCCACAGCAGAAGGCCATGCCCACACCACCTCTGGAGCATGTGTGACCTTAGGTCTATAGTTCTAATTTATTCTGAGTGCGGTATATGCAACAACAAAACTACAGCTTCCCAGATGGTCTCTTTATACACTGATACTGACACTGATACGTGCTGCAAGTCCTGGGACATAAAGGATGCTTGAAGATACGAGTTCCCCATTGACAGCACTGGAGGATTTTAGATAAACAGGAGATAGAGACAGCAAAGTATGTTACTTGATGTCAAAAGAGCCTTCTGAAAGGCTTCCTCATCCACAGACTTAGTCTTTCATGAAACAATTTGGCGAGGCCATAGGAAGACATCCAGTGATTCTGGAAAAAGAACCCAGGTTACCTAATCTACAGCTGAAAGGCCTCTTTCCTGACATTCCTGTAAGAAAGATTAAGGCAGATTTGGGACAATTTCTTCTGCTTACTCCATACTATTACGGAACACTTCAAACATTATGTCAATGCTATGTTAGCACAGGAAAAACAACATATTTGTTTTTTCTAGTGTTTCCTTCCAACTCATAATAAATTGGAATGACCAACATACTTATTGTATGTCTCAGCTAGTTTCAGGAAACAGTTCTACTTAAACAGATGATCCCTATTTCTGCTGTGGATGAAAAAAAAAAACCCCACACCAATCTAAAATAACAAAAAGAAACCATTTTGGGTAGCTGAATAATGTTGCATTACTTTTTGTTTTAAGCTTTACTAAATTTTGATTTAGGGGGGATGATGGAGTTTTGTTTGTTTTGGTTTTTTTTTAATAGGTGTAGCTGTTCTATACTAGAAGTGCATGAAAGAGCTGTCACCTTAGACTACCACTCCACTAATACACTTTTTATCCGTCTTACTGGATTACAAGTGAATGTTAACATTGGCAGCCCATCAGCGAAGGGAAACTAGTCATCTACCAAAATGTGCACAGATTTCTTCCATTCTCTGCCATATTCAAAATACATATTTAGAAACTACATGACATTCTTTTCATCTAAATACTAGCTTTCATCAGTTTTAAAAATCACTCAAAACAAAGCAGCATTTAACCAATCAAGTATCATAGAATGTTAAGGGTTGGAAGGGACCTCTCAAGATCATCGAGTCCAACACCCCTGCCAGGGCAGGACCATAGAATCTAGGGCAGGTTACACAGGAAAGCACCCAGGCGGGTCTTGAAAGTCTCCAGAGAAGGAGACCTACCTGTGCCCTAGCTTGCATCCACTGCCCCTTGTCCCATAGCAGGGCACAAGTGAAAAGAGGTTGCCCCTTTCTTCTTGACACCCAGCTCTCATATATTTATACACTTTAATTAGATCCCCTCTCAGTCTTCTCTTCTCCAGACTAAAGAGCCCCAGGTGTCTCAGCCTTTCATCACAAGGCATGTGTTCCAGTCCCTTCATCATCCTTGTAGCCCTCTGTTGGACTCTCTCAAGGAGATCTCTGTCCCTCTTGAACTGGAGAGCCCAGAACTGAATGCAAAACTCCAGGTGAGGTCTCACTAGGGGAGAGTACAGGGGGAGGAGGACCTCCCTCGATCTGCTGGACATGCTCTTCTTAATGCACTATTGGCCTTCTTGGCCACAAGGGCATATTGCTGTCCCATGGATAACTTCTTGTCCACCAGGACTCCAAGGTCCTTCTCCACAGAGCTGCTCTCCAGCAGATCACCTCCTCATCTGTACTGGTGCATTTTATTGTTCCTTCCCAGGTGCAGGACACTGCACTTATTCTTATTGAACCTCATTAGGTTCCTCTTTGCCCAGCTCTCCAGTCTGTCCAAATCATGCTGAATGGCCACACAGCCTTCAGGTATATCAGCCAAACCTCCCAGTTTTGCATCATCACCAAACTTGCTGAGAAGACACTGTCCCTTCATCAAGGTCATTGATGAAGATGTTGAACAGGACTGGACCGAGCACTGATCCCTGGGGGACTCAACTAGTTACAGGTCTCCAACTGGACTTAGCAGCATTGATTACCACTCTTTGGGCTCTACTGTGTAGCCAGTTCTTAATCCATCTCACTGTCTGTTCTTCTATCCCACGCTTCCTGAGCTTGCTCATGAGGATGTTATGGGAAACTGTGTCAAACACCTTGCTAAGGTCAAGGTAGACTACATCCACTTTCTCCCTGCATCTACCCATTCAGTCATGATATCATAGAATGCTATCAGATTGGTCAAACATGATTTCCCCTTAGTAAATCCATGCTGACTACTCCTGATAACCTTCGTGTGCTGGATCTTCCTTCTTGCCCCTTTTGAAGACTGGAGTGACACTGGCTTTCCTCCAGTCCTCAGACACCTCTCCTGTTTGCCATGATCTTGCAAAACTGATGGAGAGTGGTAGAGCGACATCAGCCAGTTCTCTCAACACTCCTGGGTGCATCTCATCAGGGCCCATGGACACGTGTGCCTTCTATTTTCGTAACTGATCACTAAGGGCAGTCTTCACTGACTAGTGGAGAGTCTTCCCTCCTTCAGGCTTTCTCTCCTACATCCAGGGTCTGGAGTTCACAAAGGCTGGTCTTAGGATTAAAGACCGAAGCAAAGAAGGTGTTCAGCAACTCTGCCTTCTCTGCATCCCCGGTTATCAGGGCTGCCACCTCATTCAGCAGAGGGCTCACACCTTCCCTGTTCTTCCTTTTGCTACCGATATATTTGAAGAAGCCCTTTTTGTCCTCTTTACTTCCTTTGCCAGTTTTGGTTCTAAGAGGACTTTGGCTTTTCTCATTGCCTTCCTACATGTCCTGACAACTTCCCTATAGATCTCCCAAGTGACAAGTCCCTTCTTCCATGAACTATAAATCTCTTTCTTCTATGAGATTTCCTTCAGAAGCTCCTTGCTCATCCATGCAGGTCTCTTAGCACATCTACCTGATTTTTTTATTCAAGGAAACACACCTATCCTGGGCTTGGAGGAAGTGGTATTTAAAAACTGACCAACTTTCTTGGGCTCCTTTACCTTCCAGAGTCTTAGCCCACGTGATTCCTGCAAGTAGATCTTTGAAGAGTACAAAGTTAGTCCTGTGGAAGTCCAGGGCTGTAATCCTACCTATTGTTCTATTTCTACCTTGTAAAATACTAAACTCCACCATGTTGTGATCACTGTCACCAAGGCTGTTCCCAACCTTAATGTCCCCAACTAGTCCTTCTTTATTCATTAATACAAGGTCCAGCAGTGCACCTCTTCTCATTGGCTCCTCCACTACCTGCATTAAGAAGTTATCATCAATGCACTGCAAGAGCCTTTTTGACTGAATATGACTATCTGTGTGGGCTTCCTAACAAATATTAGGGTGACTGAAGTCACCCATGAGTACCAAGGAGTGTGTTCTAGAGGCTACCTCCAGTTGTCTGTAGAAGGCCTCATCAACATCATCTTCTTGATTTGGTGGTCTGTAGTAGACCCCCACAACAGTTTCACCCCCCCCTTTGCATGTCCCTTAATTCTTACCCACAAGCTTTCAACCGGTTCTACCTCCCCCTGGATAGAACTCAATATATTTCAGTTGCAGGCACATAAAGAGCAACACCACCACCTCGCCTTGCTGGTCTGTCTTTCCTAAACAGTACATAGCCATCCATGACAACGTACCAGTCATGGGAGCTGTCCCACCATGTTTCAGTGATCACAACTATATCATAGTTATGCTATCTAAGGCAGATCTCCAACTCATTTGCTTATTTCCCATACTCCGTGTGTTGGTATATAAGCATTTCAGAGAGGGAGTTAAGCCACCAGTTTTCACTCTTGCTATCTAACCATTCCTGGCCACTTCCATGGTTGCTAACTTATTAGTGAGCACTGTGTTATTATTGTCCCATGTACCACCATTATCCGCCTTGAGTATGACCATGTGACTCGACTTCTGGATGGGGGGAAGGCTGTGGATGTTGTCTACTTGGACTTTAGGAAGGCCTTTGACACAGTGTCCCATAGCATTCCCCTGGAGAAACTGGTGAAACATGGTATAGACAGATGGACTCTTTACTGGGTTAGAAACTGTCTGGATGGCCGTTCCCAGAGAGTTGTGATTAATGGGGTGAAATCAAGCTGGCTGCCAGTCACCAGTGGTGTCCCTCAGGGCTCAGTTTTGGGGCTGGTCTTGTCTGGAATTTTTGTTGATGACCTGGATGTGGGGATTGAGAGCACCCTCAGTAAGTTTGGAGATGACACCAATTGTGTGGGAGTGTTGATCTGCTCGAGGGCAGAAAGGCTCTACAGAGGGACCTGGACAGGTTGGATCGATGAGTCGAGGCCAATTGTATGAAGTACAACAAGGCCAAGTGCTGGGTTCTGCATTTCAGTCACAACACCCCCAGGCAACGCTACAAGCTTGGGGATGAGTGGCTGGAAAGCTGCCCAGCAGAAAAGGACCTGGGGGTGCTGGTGGACAGCCAGCTTAATATGAATCAGCAGTGTGCCCAGGCAGCCAAGAAGGCCAGCAGGATCCTGGCTTGTATCAGGAATAGCATGGTCAGCAGGAGAAGGGAAGTTCTTGTGCCCTTGTACTCGGCACTTGTGAGGCCTCATCTCGAACAGTGTTCAGTTCTGGGCTCCTCATTATAGGAAAGACATTGAGATGCTGGAACGTGTCCAGAGGAGAGCTACCAAGTTCTTGAGGGGTTTAGAGAAGAAGATGTATGAGCAGAGGCTGATGGAGCTGGGTATGTTTAGTTTGGAGAAGAGGAGGCTGAGGGGGGACCTCACTGCCCTCTACAACCACCTGAGAGGAGGTGGTAGAGAGGTGGGGGTTGGCCTCTTCTCCTTAGTAACTACTGACAGAACCAGGGGAAATGGTCTGAAGTTGCGGCAGGGGAGGTTTAGATTGGATATTAGGAAGAAATTCTTTACAGCAAGAGTGGTGAGGCACTGGAACAGCCTTCCCAGGGAGGTGGTTGAGTCACCATCCCTGGAGGTATTTAAGAAATGGGTAGACCTGGTGCTTCAGGACATGCTCTAGTGGCAGCCATGTTGGGGGTTATTTTGTGGTTTTAAGTCATGTTTGATCAGGGTATTTAGGTGGGGGGTTTTTTTAGGTGTTTTTTTGTTATGGGTATGGCTGGACCCAATGATCTAGGAGGTCCTTTCCAACCATGAATATTCTGTGAGTTGGCCAATAGTCTGAAGGCTATCCTTAGGCTCATCTCTAGTGAGTCTGGTTTTATCCCCTTCCCCCTTCGAGCCTAGTTTAAAGCCCTTTTGACAACCCCCGCCAACTCCTGTGCGAGGATTCTTTTTCCCCTTTGAGACAGATGTATTCCATCTGTCGCCAGCAGACCAGGTGCCATATAAATTTCCCCGTGATCAAAGAACCCAAAATTCCAACGGTGGCACCAGTCTCTGAGCCCTGTGTTAATCGGGTGTGTTTTCCACTTATCCAAGTATTATATAGATATTATATATACTGAAGCGTACATGTATACTAAAGTATTATATATACATCCAAGTATTATATATACTAAAACCAGATTTCAAACTTACGGTGCAATAATGGCTCTGGCAGGTCTTTTTGTGGACTGTACTTGAGAAAGCCAACCTTCTAGTTGTGCATTCAGCTGGGGTCCTATAAGAGAAAACAAAATTATGAATGAAGCTATAAAAAGATTCTAAAATACCTCAAGAATTTACACAAGAAACAGATTTAAGATAATCTTAAACATCAAAGCCTGTGCTTAAATCTAAGAAAAAAAAAGAAAAAAAAAGTAAACCCAACACGCCTGTAATGTTGAAGGTTACAGTAGGAAAGTTTCAACCTCCTGGTCCAGGAAGTTCATTTATTGCACATCCAAACACGAACTTAGTTTTTTTGCTCTGTGGACTGATGAACCTGTCATTTCATCATTAAAAAGGATGGCTGCTGATCTCAGAAGAGAGAGTAACAGGTGAGCGATATCTCTGGTAACCATATTTGCAGAATTCAGAAGTAAAGAAGTTAAGACAACCTATACCAAGAGAGCCCAATATAGAAGGATAATATAATACAAAGACCTTACATACTGATATGATAGCCAATGCCTATGTTATTTAGTCCTTTATTATTACCAAGCAAGCATAAAAGCAAAACTCAAAGCACCCTGTAAATACACAAGAAAAAACTAAAACTGAACAGACATCATGCTTATACTAATGCCTTAATAACTTCTGATCAATCAACATAAACTACAAGTACATAAGCTTCTTGGTAACATAACTTTGATAATTGACCAATCTAATATTTAACTTTTTTCTTTTTTAAACTAAATTCTGTACCTCCCCAAGTGACAAATATTCTCAGTTCAATTAGCTGACAGGTGATAAAAATGCCTTCTACAAAGGCATTTTAAAAAACAAACCAAACACCACATTTTGGTTATTTCCCATCACAAAGAAAACTTTCTGATGTAAAGCTATTCCTGAAGAAGCAAGTCTGGCCAAGACAGTGCCATACATTAATGAACACATACTTCCAAGTAAAAACTCATTCAGCTGCTACTGTTACAAGTAACATAGTATTAACAAAGAGAAAATTATATGTACTTTTTGCAGTTGACACTATGCTTTTGACAAAACTGTAAGTCAGCAGAGTTTATCTGTAAAGTACAATGCAGTAAGCTGCTTTTCTTCCGTCGAGCATGTTGTAGATTTTTTTATCTTCCCCTTGAAGGTATAAAGCCACCAACTGACACGAAAACTCAAAATCAAATTAAATACCTTAAAGTATATCACATCTATGTTCCAAACAGCCCAGATTTCAAGCTGACAACTCTCCAAAAAGCTGGCAAGAACTACAGAGAACTGGAGCATAGATGGCAACTTTTGCAGAATCCAGTATCACCAGTGATATCCAAACAGTTTTCTCTAAAAAAATGTGGTGAGGGGTGTGTGTATCAAAGCTACTGCTTTTATACAAAACAAATTAAAAAGGATGACTTCTGTAGGTGTAAAGAACCCTACCTTGTTACCTGAAGTAGTGCAAAGCTGTTTCCCTAAGCCTAAATCGCCTACAGTCACCTAGAGTGCCTTGGTGGCCGACTACAGCTCTAAGAAGGCAAAAGAGCAACCATGGTTAGCCAGTGTCACTCCTGCAACACAGTGATTTTGTGAATGAATGAAACTGTCAAAAAAACCCCACAAAACACCAAACCACCATACACCAATTTTATTCTGCTGCTTCTGTTGCTTGTGCAAATTACAAGCAGCAGAGACATGCAGTAGAGATAAGGATAATGACATCTTAGAGAATGAAGGCTGTTGGGGGGAAACTAAGTAAAAATAAATAGATCTCTATTTCCATCCACTTTCTAAGCTACTAGGAGACTAACAAAACAGTACTCCATTACAGTTTTACTACTTATTTTTTATATACATAAGAGTGAAGACACAAATCACCTTTAAAAAAAAAAAAAAATTACTTCCTAAGTCTCCCAAAGTATATAGAAGGATAAAGTACTTTCTGAATGAAGCACTTTAGGAGGATACTTTTTTTTTTTTTTCCTCCAAACATCCACTACCCAGCAACTTAAACAAAAGATGACTCTGTCCCACCTGAACCCTTCTCATCAAAGAAGATCCACAGGCAATACAACAGAAGGACAGAACATGTCAAGCAAAGTGAAGCAGTCTTGGGACTCTTCCCCAACAAGGCACAGTGCTTGGTCTTCTTCCATCCCTTCTTTAGCAAGGATTTTTGATTAAGAAGGTGGTTAAGGCGATTCATCTTTGGTTAAGACAGATCAGTAACTTGAAGAGTTTAAAGACAAAGTTCAGAACCTCTGGTAATTTCCTAAAATTCCATACAATTGCTCAAATCTGCTCCAAACTTCTAATCATACAGTTTAGTAGCAGAGTAAGATGCCCAGGTTTGCTTAGTCTACCATTACAGACACTCACTCTGACAAAGTAATAAACTTTTCCTAGAGGCAGTACAACAACAGACCTGTATCACCCAAGGGGTGAAATTTCTATCAGTGTATACTTAAGGACCCTTTTTTTTCCCTTTCATTCAGCTACAAAGTGCTTTTTAAATCATTAACTCTGACCTAATATAAGTTTCTATTTCAACTAATACTTATTTATACTATTTTAATAAATCATGCAATCAAATCTCTCTCTACAAAGTACTAACATAAAGAGAGAATGGAGAGTACAACATATCCACCTGACCTTTTAGATAAGGAAAAGAAATATAATCAAATAGCACCCACATGAATTGACGGGAGTATAATCTACCGGCAGCTTCCTATGCTTACAATACTTCGAGGGGTATATTCTGAAACTGTAGCTTTCTTGTTACCAAATTACCATCAACTCTTTCATCAAGTGTTCAGGGAAGTTTTCCTTCCAATTTCTCACACATGACAATGCTTAAGGCTAAAGTCAAAATATTTGAATTGGATATACAAAATATAAATAAACCCACATTATTGCAGTAGATATACTCTGCCATATGGAATTGTATGATAGGAGATGAGTAGCTTCTTCATGAAAAGCTCTATAAGTTTGGTTCTTATGTAAATTAAGTTAAGCTAGAAAAAAACCCTCTGCAAACAGTCATTGAGATAATTGCCGTAAATATCCATCTCCTAAGCTGACAAGCATGGGCAAAGAATAGACCTGCTACCTTTGTACGCTGCTGCAGTGATGGGAAGCATGAAAGGTCCCTGGCTCCTTGAGCTGCAGGTGGAAAGCCCAGCTTGAGAAAGCTTGCCGGATGAGTGCAATGGGATTCTTAAGGCTAACCCAGAGAGAAGGATAGAAAGCCTAACAAATGTAACTTCTGGATGCATCGAGACACTTTAGCATTAATACTGTAAGATCAGACTTTTTATTGATTAAAGAAAAAATAGGCATCAAAATACGAGCTTCACTGAAGCACCTAACAATAAGGTCTGCATTTCAATCCTATGAAGTAAGGTATAAATATAGGCATGTAACTAAAGAATGCTGACATTATCTGTGGATATTTCACATCCTGTTTTGTTCTGGAAACTGGCAGAAGTTATGCCAAATTAAAAATAATTGCAAATACAGAGCAAGACTCCAACAGACAAATGTATGGATACAGCTACAGGCAGCATTATTCAAATATCTTGTGTAAAAGGATAAGTTATTTTTACAGTCAACATCCCCTCACAAAGTACTAAAGTAGTATGAAAGGATTCCTTCTTAAATGCATGCCAGCGTTACCCAATGAATAGTAACACAAAGATATCTGGTAGTCACACACAAGTCCATCACCTGCCAAACCAGCACATTCTTTCCACAGCCAAGCTCACCTCATCACATAAGGCTGATGTGCTAATACACCAAGCGTCAACGCAATATAATGGGAACTTACTTCTCACCCAGCAGCCACCATTACCAGTGCCAAACCTACCTTTTCAGATTGGTAGGGAAGATGCAGTGCTTGCTCTGAATCCTTGGTCTCAGTGAATGTTTGTTTGGGGTTTTTTTGGAGGGTTATTTTTTTTGTTTGGTTGGTCTTTTTGGGGTGGGGTTGTTTTGGTTTTTGTTTTGTTTGGGGTTTTTTAATTGGTTTTGTTTGGTTGTTTTTTTACTGAAAAAGCATAAGCCTCAACCAAAATTCAGAGCAGCACCAGAGAAAACTGCGTAGGTCTTCCTCCCTTGGTTGAACGTGCAGAGCACCAGCAGCAATGCAAGCAGTGCTGTAGTCACCAGCTTTCACATTTCTACTTGACTGCTTTAACTTACCTAGGTATGTCTCCTACCCTATAGAAGCCAACATTTTTTTTTACTTAGTCTTACTCCTTCAAACTATCTTTACCCATTGATGAAATAGTATATGCCTCAAAAATTTTTCTAATAAATACTACAGCATATATGTCCTAAGAAGCAAATAAGTCTTTATTCTTGTCAGGTGTTAGAAAAAAAAAATCAAAGTAACAGTGAAACCTTGGGTGCTGGAACACAATTAGTTTAATAACTGGAACTAAAGGAACTCTTCTCTCCACAACTTTGAAGGTGAATCTAAAACATTTAATTCAATTGTCAGGCAAATGCCAATCTGAAACATGACAGAGGACTAACTAGCTTCTCTTAATTGTAACTGCAGAAAGTATAGGATTGTTCTAAAGAACACAGGTCCCACTTTAAAAAAAAAAAAACAAAAACAAACCACAAAAACCCTGTTTCCGCAACAAAACCCAAATTCTTGAATAAAGAACAAGTTATATCTATTAAAAGACTAGGATTTGTCAGGAATATAAGGTGATTTCCAACAACTCATGCTAATGTGCACAATCTCTACTGCTAGCATACACTCTCTTGCAATGCTGAATACTGATGAAATGGTGCCACCAGTCTATAAGCACGGCAAAACTTTACTTATGCAAACTGTAGGACTGGGGGAAAAAAATAAGATACAAATAAAAATTATACCAATGCTACATCAACTCCAATTATAAACTTTATAAGATGAACATAAAACAGCAGGTAATGCTTGAATGGGGGAAAATAAGCCACAACAGAAACACCGAAATCTGCTTTGGTGGCAATTCTCACTTGCATCTCCCAGTTTTCCAGTATTCCACTAGTTCTTTAATTTCCTTTACTGAAAATTATTAGGAAATAAGTAATCAAACTATAACGACACTCATTAAGAATATCAACCAACATGCACCTACCTAGATTTATAAAATACCTTATCCATTAAGTTACTCAGAGATCCAAACAAGTAACCTCTATAGCTCTGATAAAGTGATTTTGGCTCTAATTCATGCTAAATATAACCTGAATTTGTAAAAGTGTTCACTAAGCGATACCTGCAGGGCTATTTTAATAATACCAGGACTCTACCAAATGCAAAGCTCTTTTTCAGTTCCAATTGTACAGTAAAATTTGAGTCTACATTCGTTACTTGGAGTACTGTGATTCTGACTGTACTTAAGTGATTCGGCTAGAAATAATAGCCTGGAAACTGTATTTTAAGTTATTCCAGGATACTTCTACAGTATATAATGTTAAATAATACAGTCTGCATATTACTATTAATTCATAAAAGAGACGGCAATGACACATCCACTTTCCCCATAAAATGTCTAAAAAAAAGATAGAAGACTAAAGGGAGAGAACCATTACATGTAGTATTTAACATTGAAATAAAATACTTCATAAATTTGCAAGATAATATGATTATTATCACAGATTGCGAAGTAAGAACTTAATAGGTGTATTTGCAATGCTCCAGCTAGTGTCATAGCATTAAAGTTTCATGATCAGTACATTAATTATTTTGCTACTGCAGAAAGCTCCTTTCACTGCAACAGAGGTCAGGCCAAAACTTTCTCTCATTTCAGTGACCTTCACATGCTTTTTACATTTTTTTCCTGGATCCATTTGTCCATGAACATCTACAAACAACATGGTGATTCATTACTTGTACATTACATTTATGAATGAGTTGTGATGAGTTATTCCAATTTTGGGGAACATGCCAAGCTTCTTGGCGCACCAGAGTTAAGCACTTTGATAAAAAGACTCTTTTATGCTATAGTGAACATCTTCCTCAACCCTTGTCTGCATTCATAGTCTAACAACACACAAGACTGCAGGCATTATTTCCTTCTAGCCACTTCAGCTGCTGCAGACTCTGAACAGATCCAACATTACAGAGAAGGGTTTCTGCTCTGAGTTAAGGTAGGATTCAGCCACTCTGTGGGCGAGTAGAAGAAATTCCAGCAGCATTCTGCCATCAGAATCCATGAGCAACAGGCCTGGTGAAGAGATTACATATATTCAGCAACATCATGGCAGAGCAGGAACAGCTGTAATGAATGTACACACTTTCTCTGATGCTGATGAGAAGTTCCAGCTTGTGCCAACAAGCACACAAATGCTGGGATTACATCACTATTCATTAAAATGGACACTTTCATATCATTCTCCAGGACCTCCCCGACCCAGAAGGTGCAAGTAAGAAAGCTGTACTAGTCTCAGAATCACACCGCTATTGAACGTTGAAGCTGGCAACCTCAAAGAGCTATTGACAGACAGTTAATGGAGTTTGGCATCAGAAAAATCAGTATTTGGTATAAATGCAGTAAAAAAAGAATTAATGCAGGTCTTACCTGGGATTACAAATGAGTAGAAAAGACTGCAAATGTGTTAAAATAGTGCCAACCTTGAGAGATATCACTTCTAAATAGATCATTCATGGCACACAACTGACTTTTCATTTTCTGATCAGCAGGAGTTCTTCAAAGTATCATCCTTTTCAGCTGACCCAGACACTATCATGCAGACCTCAGCCCAAAAGACGTCTGAATATCCCTGGCCACATGTCAGGCAGTTATTTGGAAGTTCTGGCATTTCTTGTCCAAACAAGTTAAAAGCTTAATCCTTACAAATGCCAGCAATAAAATGTCTGTGCCTACCTCAATTGGGGTTCTTTTATTCACAAGCCAGGGCAGCAGAAAACCAACTCTGAACACAAGAGTACCAAGAAGTTTAAATTCTCTTCAAACATGGGGAGAAAGACCATTTACTTGGCTTATCATAAAAATCAGCTTTGAAAACAGTAAGGGCGACAGCCTTTCAAGTCGACACAGCAATTACTCTGCCAACTCACATTTGCATCAATAAGCTTACAGAAATTAAGATTCTCCTAACTCAAACAACTTGGCATAGACTACCAGAAAGTATGCCTCTGACCACTATGTCTTGGTCAAAGAAAACAGATAAAGAAACCATACGTAATACAAGGATAGACTCATTTTGCAGAGCAGTTTCAGATCATGTAGTATTGTTATTCACACACTCAATTTTATTTTATTCCTGTGATTCGGAATAGGCTACTAAAAACACTTATGCTTTGTCTGTATCAGCATGCCGCTGACTGAGGAAAAGTTGAGACAAGAAGTCTTATCAAATGCTTTAATAAAGAGTGGTACAGTATTCAATTAGCACTTCCAGGAAGGAGCCAGGCAAGGCAGCCCAGCTGCCAGTGAATAAGCCACGTTAAGCACCCTAATGTGTGACATCTCACTTGGAATGGCATGCTACACAGGGAAAAAAAAGGCGCGTGTGCTAATGTTTATTTTCATTTCAGGAATATGTGGATTGATTTTCCACAGAACTGACCAGCACTTACAGAATCTACTCACATGGAGGAGTAAATCAGGAGAGAACATCCACACACTGTCCTGCAGATAGTCTGAGCTTGGGATAGCATGTCATTCCCATTATATTTCAGCTTCATATTTTGCATCTAGGAATGTATCTGTCCTCCATTCAGAGTCACAGAAAATTATGCCATTTTTGTTTCAAGTTGTCCTTAATCTTCCTCTTCCCCTGCCGGCCAAAATCAATTTCTCAAGAGGTCTGGATGCCAGGTTGTTGGATTAGCACAGCGGGAGTGGGACTTCCTTCCAAAAATAAATCAGAATGTAATATTTTTCACTACAGAACAGTGCCACTTTCTTTTTTTTTTTTTTTTTTAGATCTACACGACAGCAGTGCAACAAGGAGGAACTTTTATTTAATGGTATGCCTTTATCTCATCTTTGCAAGTATCTTTAATGGCCACAATTCACCAGGCTGCTAGTCCACAGAACCAATGCCATGCCACATACCATTTTTAACTTTTTTTCAAAGCAGACATATAGATCACGGTCTGCAAGTGACAAAACAGATTATTTAGACCAGGGGCCTACTATCATCAATGATCACAGCACTATTTCAGTTTGGAAGCTCAGCTGTAAAGCTTCCCATATTCAGTGCTGCTGCCAAGTAGGAACAACTAACCAAACAGACTTCATTGTTAGATTGCTGCCAGACAAATAATCCATGGGTCCACATCTAGAGTCCATTAAGATGCTACACAGACTCATGTGAAATGAATGTAAACTTCCCCACAGCAAGAATTCTAGAGAAGATATAACTTCAGTTGTTTTCTTCATATTGAACTCAACTGCAGAAACTTCTTCAGGAACATACTTTTTAATTTCTTCTTTACAAAAGAACACTATGGATGAAGAACACATGGGAAGTTAAAAGCTAACACCACCTTAAAGCCCATCATCCTGTCCCCACCCTCCTCTTCAGGTTCACCAAGTGAGTTCTGCCTGGGATGTCACTTTCCTTCAAGTAACAACAAAATTGTTTACTTATAGTTAGATGTGACATTCTAACATGAGAACATGCCTGGATGTGAAAAATTGCACAATCAGTCTCACTTGCTCTAAAACATTAATTAGCACCATACAATTAGGTGACGTATTTGCACTAGAATGTAGTGCCTGTCTCTATTTTCCAAGGCAGAACCTAAGCAGTGCATATCCCTTCGTCAGAGAAAACAGCAGACTAAGGGTCTACTTTCAGCTGAAGCAACTGCTGCCTCACAGATAGTCTTCTCTAAAGTAGTATTTCTTCTAAACCTTCTTACATACATTACACGGACCCTCCATGAAGAGCAGTAGCTCCTTCTTACTTGGTTGTAGCTTCACTGGTAGATGCAGGGAGAGCAGTGGATGTTGCCTACCTTGACTCCAGCAAGGCTTCTGACACTGTCTCCCATAACATCCTCAAGGATGTGCTCAGGAACTGTGGGTCAGAAGAGCGGACAGTGAGATGGGTTGAGAA
>JAAGNO010004489.1:16247-41490 GCA_033439905.1 Ceryle rudis | reverse complement strand
CATGAATCAGGGTTTTGTATAGTAAAGGGATCATTTCCAACAGGTTGTCTGAATAAGGCTGTCCTCCTTAGATGGGTAAGAGAGTTAATGGTATGGACATCGGTCATATCATGCCAGCTGGCAAAGAACTGTCCTGGACCATTTTTTGTTATTGTTTTTAAATACATAACGGTAGAAATTGAATTTGTTTTATGTAATTATTTCATCGATTAACTATGATTTTTTAAATTTATTCATTAAGACAATGAAATAAAAGAATGGCCAGGGACCGAAAAGTCTCCTTGAACCTGCAAGGCTGTCAATTCATAAATAGCTGGAAGCAGAGATATAAAACTTTTTCCTTACAGAAAAGTCTTAACCGTTATTGACACATTGAAATTAATGAAACGAATTGGGGCGGCGCGGGGGGCTACGTAGTGGTCAGCTCGGTGTCCTGGCCGCTGCCCGAGGAAGGGGCGGCGGCTGACGAGCTGCACAGCTCCTCCACCGAGGAGGCGCTCCCCGCGCTGCTGGAGGAGGCGGGCGGCATCTGGAAACAGAGCTACCCGGCCTCGGCTTACCGGGAGGACGCGGCCCTGGGCTCCGGGCCGGCGGGGCGGCGGCCGGGGCAGGGGGCAGCCCCCTCCAGGATGTTCTCCTACCGACGGGAGGGCGGCGGCGGGGCGGGTGCCGCGGGGCTGAGGTGCGGCGGGGCGGGCAGGGAGCGGGCTGGCGCTGAGGGGAAGGGGCAGTGCCGGGCTGGGCTCCGGTGGCGGCGGTGGGCCCGGTGCTCTGTGGCCGGCATTGCGCTAAGGAGGGAAGAGTGCGCTGCTTCCCTTACCCCGCCTTCCGCTTCCCCGGGAGCCGCGCGTGCTGCTGCCGCCGGGGTAGGGTCCCGGCTGGGGGCAGTGAGGGCCGGGAGCGGGGCCGGGGGCCGCTCCGGCGCAGTCCCGGCATCCCGAGGCGGAGGCCCCTGCTCCTGCCGCCGCTGCTTATCTGCCGGCGCTGCCCTGGCTTCTGGGGGCGCGGCTGCCTGGCTGGGGTCACCCCCACCCCGGGGAAGGCAACTAGCGGGAAAAGGCGTGTGGCCGCGGGCCAGCCCCGCTCCACCTTGTGCCCGGCTAGGCTGCCGGCGTGCCGGGCGCTCCCAGCGCTGCGCACGGAGGCCCCGGAGCTGGTAAGAGCTGGACTCAAAGTTAGGAGCTGGCAAAATAGAGCCGGGGGTTCGCTGGGACGGGGCACCCCGAGCCCGGTGCCGGTCGGGCCGCTGAGGCGTTGCAGCCTCGCAGCGGCGCGTCCCGAGTGCTGGCAGATCTGCCCGGTACTTGTATGACTTGCAAAACAAGGGCTTTGCTACAGCGGTTTGGTGCGGGTCGGGTTTTGGTGTGCAGGGACAGAATGATACACTGCTCTGGGACCTCCTGGGAGCTCAGAAACGCTGTGAAGAATTTTCTTAAGCCCTTGAATATTTTTATAGTAATTTTAAAAGTCAGAACGCCAGAAACTACCACTCTCAACATAAATACACTGCTGCAGAGTAATTTTTCTCTCTTGTGCAGAGATAATATAAAGATGCGGAGTGAGCTACCAAGGGCAGTTATCGACCTGGAGCTGTTGTTTTGTGTACTTGGGCAAAAGATTAGGCAGCGGCACCTTTCCTAGCAGCGTGGTAACACCGCGGTCGGTGCTGCTGAGCTCTCTTCGTTCAGTGTTCATAAAACAGGTCTTTTCGCCACAGGTATATCGGGCATACGCTTCCCTCTTAACCCCTTTCATCCTGTCCTGCTAATCACTGTTTCTATCTTGCCTATCTTCATTTTTCCTTTTTTCATTACTATTTTTTCTTTTCTGTTATGCAGCAGTAGGTTCAGTGGCCCTTCTGAGAAGTGTCTTGATGTCATTGCCGAGAATGACTGTAGTCATCTCGATTTTCACTTTCTCTTTTGTTATTGCAAAATCCTACTTGGAATTATTTCGGCATCCACCCTGAGCCCAGAGTTCACTGGTGCTCAGCCTGCGTTTATCAGTATTTCTCACACAGTGGAACTTGGATCCGTGGGGAAACATGGGCACAAGAGCTGCCTTTTTTTTTCTGCTAAATGTATTCAGCCTTGTAGCTACTGCCCTGTTTTCTGAATGCTGGTGTGTTTGAGGTTGTTTTTCCTTTTATGTCTGTGTCAGTATTTGTTTTCTTCAATGTAAGCAAGAGATCTCCTTCCCCCCCCCCCACACTTAGCACTAGCTTGCCTCAGGTTTTTAATTTTTCTGTCCTTTGTCTTGCAGTGAATGCGTTTATTTGTTTTGGTGGTTTCTGGGTGGTGTTTTTTTCTCTCACACTGGTCCTCCGTTTAGTTTTTTTGGCCATACATGTAATTTTCTGTACATCCATCAGTGCTGTGAGGTCATGTGCAAACTTACATTGCATTTGTATACTGTGACTCTTTGTTTCTCTGTATTAAAATTTTTGCTATTTCCCCCCTAAACTATACAGATGTTTTGACAGTGGATGCTCTCACCACCTCCGAGCGATCCAAAATAATCCTTTGCATCTTGTTTCCCCCTGGACTCCTGTATTTGTCTGGGAATTTCTGGAGGGCTGTGCAATTCTCAAAGCTTGTCATATTATTTTAAGAGTCTGGGCTGCTGTTCAATGTATTTTTCTTTCGCCTTTGTCCAAATGCAAAGAATCGATCTGTTCTTTGATCTAAATCTGGCCCATTCTTCTGCAAGTGCTTTTCCATGTGTCTTTGTTCTCTGCCAAAGCCCACTCAGCAGAAGAGGTCCTTTCTCCTGCAGGCACCCATTCCTGCATCTCTTCCTTTAGGACGTTACTGGTATTTCTTTGTGCCGAAATCTCTGCTGTTTGTCCTCATTTCTAAGTCTGGTATTGTTTCTCCTGCTGTGTTCTTTTTCAGATGTGTGAAGCGCAACTGTAGTTACGTGGTCTCTTCTCCTGGTCTCTCCCCTTTTTATCCAGATGCTGTCTTGTGGTACCTGCTAACTCTGAAAGTTTCCAGCCACCGCCACTGATCGTTTGCGTAGGATATTTTATCTTCCAGGTTATTTTAACATATTAGTTTGCATTCTGCACAGCTCCTGCTATTGCTGATTGTTCGTTATCTTAGTCTTGGTTATTTCCCTCCTCTTAGAGTGCTGACAAATCTAAGTCAGCTCATCCACACCTATCCTCAGCTGTGATACTGAGATGTGCTGCTGGGTAGGTGGGATTATTGGTTTCCCTGAAGTCTTTAGTCTTCCTCTTTCGTTACCTTCTGCCTCCTGTCCGTGGAGTTTGACTGCGACACTTCACATTGGCCATACTGTGACCCTACCTTATGGCCTTGTAATTCAGTGATCACTCAGTGGCTCCCTTAATCTCACTGTTTTCTTGTGCTTTGCTTTTCTTAAGGCTATTTTTTCTTCTCAGAAAGGATGATGGTTTTCTGCACAATTTCTCAGCACTCTGCCTGGGAACACTTTCAGTGTTTTCACGTTGGAGGTGTTGGCTCTCGGCATGTTTCGTTTGCTGTGAGCCTAATGGATGGGCCAAAATAGTTCTCTTACAGTATTTTGGTTCCCTTCTATAAAGTAAGACATCTCCCATGCTCTACCCATCAGGTCACATCAAAATCTGTTTCTCTCAACCTTTTTGCTTGCTTGTTAAAATTAAGGAATAAAAGGGAGACATTTAGTAGCATAAGCAGTAAGATAGTGATAAAGGTGGCTATTTGTTCTGGAATGCTTGCTGACCTGTTACTCCTTAGGCTTCTTTGTTCAAATTCCCTTTCATGACAGTATCTTCTTTAGCTGGCAATGTACTGTATGTTTAAATGTTTTGTATTTGTCTCCTTAAGTCACTTAGATATGTGGTGGTATCTTCTCAAAACGGAGCAGAGCTTGACGTGCACCATTGGGTTTCTCTCTGGACACAAAGGCAGTAAGTTAAAATGCCAATTGAAGGCAAGCTGAGGTGATGAAGTTTGTCCCGTTCTGCTCTGTCGTCAACATGTTGTGTTCAGCATTTTAAACTGCTTTGGGATTTCTTTTGGTTTGTTTTGTACAAGTTTTTCTTCTCCTGAGCTTATAGACTTTGAATTTATTGTTTGCTTTAAAGTAATGCAGGCAGAGGTGCTGTTCTGGGATTCGTTGCCTTTCAAGTACCTCATTACAATTGTATTGTGCCATTTTGTGCTTCGTGTTTCCTCGTGTCCTGACAATCTGTTTTCCCTTCTTGGTTTGTATGCGGTGACTGTAATGTTGGCACGGCGTGGCAGCGGCTGTGCCAGCGTGATCTTTATTGCCTTTTCTATTCTTCATTATGTTGCCGAGGTCTAATAGAAGTCAGATGTTCACACATGACTCATAAGGTGGTGTGACTGACCAGTGCACAGTGATGTCTCTTCAGCTGTGCTTTAACTACCTGATACCTTGATCTACCATGACTTTGACCAAACTTGTGCTTTAGAAGCAGAACTCTAAAGTTTATCAAGGTTTGGTAGGTTTTGTGCATTCAGTAGGGATACCTGACAGCTCAAAGTCTGAACTGCTCCTCATTTATTAATGAGGCTTCAGAGTGTCACCATGATTAGCAACTCAAAATCCATCCTTTTCCTGATTCATCTTCCCCCCTTGGCGTATTTTTCTAAGCACGTAAAACACTTGCAGCTCCAGTTATTTTTCTCCCCTTCTAGGGCTTTTTTTGTTATAAGAAATGCTTCACTCTTGCTGTAAGTTTCTGAATATCTTGGTGTTTTGCTGGATGTGAGAAGGATGAGAGTGGAGGACATTTGGATTTGAAGTATTGGCGTGGCTTTTTGGATTACTTGCTTCAGTGCACGTGCACAAACTGATATATTAATATAGCTTGAATCGCAGGGTGGAGGACAGCTGGTGAGCTATGTGCCAGAAGGCTGCACCATTCACCTGTGCTTTAACTTCCTGTAGACAGTGAGATGTGCTAGAAAGTGAGGCTGAAAAAAGACAATCCAGTGGGTATGTTGATGCTCTTTTTTTTGTTGTTGTAGTTTTGTTGGTTTGGTTTTTGTTTGTTCGTTTGTTTTTGTCTGGAGACAGATGAGAATTCTTCACTGCTTTACAAAATGTTCACCTAATGGTGAATGAAGGGGGGTGTTTGCATTCAAACTCGGGTTAATCTATCAATCCTGTGAAAGGGGGGAGGGGGGGAAGAGTAAAATTGAACCACAGGTGAGTTGTCATCTTTTTAGAGCTTTACCCCTCTGAAACATTTAGTGAAGTAGTATCTAAATATAATTACCAAAACAGTGTAATCTTAATTCTTCTGAAACTTTTCACAAAGTTATTTAGGAGAAGCCCCAGGTGACTGTGACTTTCTGTTCCTGATATCAGTATAGCTTTTGTGGAAGTTTCTGAAATTGGTTTTGAGCTTTCTGCCTTTTTTTTTTTGCTGTGCAGTCATAACAAACTCAGTTGGGCACGCACTCTTGTATAAACCATTTCTAGACTGCCTTGTGAAACATGTACACGCTTGTCTTCGGCCCACTTCTTGACCCATGTACACTTGTCCAGGTTCTTTCAGGAAGTCAGTCCCATTCCTTTTCTCAGCCATGGGAGCTCTGAAACCTGTTGACCAGCTTCCTCTGAGTTTCTTCACGCAGGCGGAGGCCTTAAAACACAATTAAAAAAAAAACAAACCCAAAACAACAAACCCACAGCTTAGTGCTAGGAGCAGGATACCTGTGAGACCTGGAGTCACTGTCTCTGCTGCTGACAGAAGCACTTGTGTTACAGGTGGTTACCTCCTCAACATGGGGACCTCTCCTGCAGTGTGCTTTCCTGTTGGATTTGTAGTGGGGTGGAGAGAAAGTTCTGAAGGCAGATCCTGAAGAGACAAATGGGGAGCAATTAAGCTGGGTGCCTGTGTGTGGCTTTTTTTTGTTTTTCTTTTTGGTAGGTGAGATGAGGGGTTCCAGTGACCTGCCCAGAGCTGTCCATCATGTTCTGTAGACTTCAGCTCTGGAAGCCCCAGACAGATCAGGGATCAATGCTTGCCGTGAGTGCCTCCGAGGCAGGTTTGCTAACCTAGTGACCTACATGTTATATCCGACTTGGATGGCAGTTTCTTGAGCAGCTGTTGCTGTATCCCCTTACACATGAGGAAAGGGAATCAGAAGGACATTTCCTGCTCTGCTGGTACAGTCCTGAACTTAGGCTGGCTAAGAGCTGCTAGCTTTCCCTGGTTGGCAAGGAAGGTCATACTGCTGACTCTCAGCTACAGACACTGAAAGATCAGTCCATCCTCCCATGCTGCTTGAATTAACAAGAAGTGAAAGTTTCTTCAGCCCGTTTCCTGCTGCGCTGTTAAGTTTTTCACGTTTGAGATAACCAGTGTCATAACGTGACAATTTGAAGCTGAGACTAGGAGGGTCTAGACGTGGTCTGTTCTGGGCTCTGCTCTCTGCGGCAGTTGTCAGACAGCCAACTGCAAGCTTCCAACCAAGGCATCACTGAATTTTTCAGCAATGTTATCAAAATATTTCACACATTCAAAGCTGTTTTCCGTGTGTTTTATGCACTGGTAATAGCTTAGTCACACCATCTCACTGGGCTCATTTCTGTGGTCTGCAGCAGGAGGCTGCTCTGCCTTCAGAGTAGTTCTGTACCTAACCTGCATTTGAAAAACAGCCCAGTTCTGACTTTGAAGAAATAAAACCACTAAGATTAGTTTACAGACAATAAACAGCACAGCTCTAGGTTGTCACCGTTTTGGCTCAGTTGCTTGAAGCTGATGGTTTCCTGGTGAGAATCTGCCCCTGCTGCTGGCAGTCCCTGCTTGTAGCATCTTTCAGTAGCCCACGGTGCGATTCTCCAGATGTCTCTGCTAGCCCGCAATCTTGTTCCTGTGGCAGGACTACACTGTGTGACTGAGCTGCTCAGTCTCTTGATTTGTCCTTCAAAATGCTTTTGTGGTTTATATTTTATTAATGTAGGAGGTGCTTTAACCCTCATATTTAATAAATAAATGCATTATTGCAGTTTACTACAAGGAGCTGATCTCCCCATAATTTAAGAGAACTCTTTCATTGGTTTCTGGATAGTAATGTAGGTAAGGCCTTATCCTTTCTGAAACGGACTATTATTAAATTTACTAGAAAAAACTTGGGGGGGAGGGAAAAGACATTGTGGTATTTGTGCAATTTTGCACCTCTGCTTGGTAGCCAAAGAGTCTACACTTTCCTCCAGCACTCTCTGTTCTGGTATTTCTTGATACTTTTTTTTTTTTTTCGTGGGGGGGAATTGGATCCTGATATCATGAGCATTTTGATCAAAACTTAGTGAATTTGTTTCTTGTTGATAACATCTGTAACTTCCAGTGCAGCAAGGAAGATTAACTGGAATTAATTGAAGGATTTATTTATAAGCCTCCAAACGCCCGTCTGTGCCAAAACTTAGTACGGGGTAGCTAATCAATTTTATTTCATTGTATCCTTTCAGTTTGTAGGATTAGTGTCCCCTGCCATCTGCAGGGCGCTGTCCTTATCTCCTCGCCACTTCCGAAGCGGTTCATTATACTTTGCTCCTTGGGCAATTGCTGAGCTCCTACAACTCTCCCAGGCCACGTCAGTCTGCTTGAGGCAACTCCTGTTTGACTCCACTGGAGCTGTCAGATACCACTATCTTTTAGAGAGATGGTTATCTCAGAAGTGTATTCATTTGCCTCAAAGAATAACGTGTAGCTTTATCTCTAAAAAGAAATGTAATGACCCATCTGCAGTCTGGAGAGTCAAGAACTGGGAAGCATGATGGATGACAGTGTTGAATGGGTGGTTTAGACATAAAGTGAAATGGAGGTTTCCTGAAGGCTGTGGTACAAAGGACCATTCCACCTCAATGGTCATGAGATAATAAATTACGACCTCTGTGATGGGTAAGTTTAGAACGTGGTGAACGCTTCAGTTTGTCTTTCAGAAAGAATTGTAGCAGAACAGCCTCTGATGCCTGAGGACCCCTGAGCACTGGTGAGGGGAAACCTGGGCAGGGGTCTCTTTACTGCGCTGATTTTGGAGCCACTACTTTGAGAAAGTGAAGTTCACTTCAAATCCATATTGCAATTTTGGCGTTCCTGTAACAGGTTTAAAAACAGATTTAATGGAAGGAAAAAGAAAAAATAGTCTAGTGTATAGATGACTAGAAAATCTGACTTTCACAGTGAGTCTATGGAAAAGACCCTCCTGTGGTGGTAGTCAGTGTCTGCTGCTGCTTTCTCCTTTGGCTGCTACCATATCACATCGAATGAGAGATCAGATCCTTCCTACCTCATTTCTGACAAAGCCAGAGCTACCTAGGGAAGACTGCCCAGTTAAAACATGTTTTGGTTTGGGTTTTTTTGGTTATTTTGCATAAGCCCTGCACAACCCTGGGGGTTTTCACTGACAAGCACATGAGCAGAAGCTTGGAAGTTTTGAGACATGCTCAGTCTCTTTCTGTGAAATAGCCACGCTCAAGGTCAATCTGCTTTTGGTTTAGGGAGCTCTTACCACAGCAAGAAAGCAAATGACTGTGGCAATGGCTTTGTCTGGCAGATGGTGACGCACTGCATGCCAGCAAATGCCATTTTGCATTGAGTTTTGACTAGTTTTAACCCTCTGGGGTATTTTTAAAGAAATTAGAATGGAATTAAGGGTTTGTTTAAGATTATGCAATAAGATGTTTGGTTACTTTGTGCAAAAGAACCAGCGTGGCATTTACTCGCTCCTCCTGAAGCCTGCGGTCCGCTTGCTGCACGGTAGCCATGCTGGACGCCGAGTTGCTCTTTCTCTTTAGTTGTGCAAGTCTTAAACTTGAGAGGTTGACCTTGGATCTCAATGTGAACTCCTCAGAAAGTCTCAATTTCATGCTGTTACTATATTCAATTTAATGGAGATTCTTGGTTTTCATCACTGATCTTGATCACTTCAAAGATGGTGTCGTCTCTGTGTGCTAAAAGCTTCTTCCCCCTCTTATTCCTTTATCAAAGTTGATTATCTTGCAGCAGTTCATAGCTGCGTTTCCTTCTTGTGGTTCAATGTATCGTCCGACTGGCATCACAACTATTTCCATCACTTCCTTTTTAGGAGCATCATTTCTTTGGGAAAGAAATGCTGAGGAAATATTTTTAATCTCTTATTATAGGAAGCTACTGCCCAGAACTCTTCAGTTGTGCATCTGAAAAGCTGTCAGCTTTGCTGTATGGTTTGCTGACTGAGCTGCTGTGTTACTCTGCTCTTGAGAGGAGAAATTGCTGGTCTTGTTCTTGTAACAGTTTCAGAAGCTGAAAAATTGGTTCTAGTAGCTGAAACCCTCTTTGCTCATTTACATGCATGAGGGTTTGGGGATTTTTTTTGGTTTGGTTTGGGGTTTTTTTTTGTTTTTTTTTTTTTTGTTCACTTGGCAATGTCCTCTGTTTCATGGAAAGGAGAGGCATTTTCCATCATGAGGCACTGTTATGGTTGGCTGTAACTGAGTATTTGAGGGGATGAATCACTGACTCTTGGGCTGTGTATTGCAGAGAAAATGAGCCTAATGCCACTTGGAGCCCATTTCTCCATTGGTGTGCTCTGTGGGGTGATTGAGAGGAGGTCTTTCTTGGGTAGGCTGGGCAGCTGTGCTGCTGGGCAGGTGCAAATCCTCTCAGACAGTGTTTGTTTCAATGGATGATGAGTTCGTCTTGGATCCTGCTGCGGCAGGTTGGTCAGCCTGTGCAGCTTACACCGTTTTCGTGCGTCCACGCATGCGCTCAACCTGCCAGAAGAGCGGCTGCTTGGCCGTGGCAGGGATGGTCCCAATGGCCAGTGGAGGTGTGTGGGGGCACGGGAGACTGACAGGGCTCTGGCAGTGCCCTAGGGCCTGTTTTTCTTTGTCTGTGGCTCAAATGGTCTCTCAGCCTGAAAAACATGCCTGGGTGGCTGTTTGGTGGGTGGCTTATGGGTGCTCACTGGGGTACAGGAGGTGGTATGGGGCATTGGTCTTCTCTGCTGATGCACAGTATCTGTTGAGGGTGAGAGGTATTGGTCCTAGGTACTACTTGGAGGATAAAAACTTATATTTTGATCGTGTTTGGCAGCTTTGTAGTCCTGCATCCTGAAGTAGCATCTGTTGGACAGAATTCAGAGTGAATGGACAAGCCTGCCTGTTGAAGAGCAGGTACTGGCTGCTGCCTTGACCGTTCTTTGTACTTAAAAATGTTGTGTCAAGCTTTTAATAAAACACCATTGCAAACTGAAATAAGAGTTATCGCTTCTCAGGGTCTGGCTGCTGTTGTGAACAGCTTGCAGAGTTCTGTTGTTGCTTTCTGAATTTGCTGAAGAATATTCCTTGTGCAAGTGCACAACTGGTGGGATGGGGCTTTGTAGCGTCACGTTATATCTGAACAATGCAACATCTCAGTAATTGTGGGGAATGGGGCCACAGCATTTAATGTGGAGAACCTGTTCTCCTTCTGTCCTGCGGCTTAGCTCTTGCTAGTATTTTCATGCACAGTTGCTTCGTTCTGAAGACTTTCGGTTCTCCTTTGACTTGCACTAATTGTTTAAGAAAATGCTGTTTGTGTGATGTCACTGTAGCCCTGACGGGAGGCAATAGTTTCTTTCACCACCCTTCCAGGGAAATGTGTCTTTATTCGTGTGCTGTTGCTCAGGTGAATCTTAGCTGTTAGCCCATGACCTATTTGGGTTAAAGAGTATTTTGACATGATATTAAAACGTGAAAGGTAAAAGTACCAAACTACACTAAATTCTCCAACAGCATAATTTTTAAGAAAATTAGTACACTTTGTTTAACAATTGGTCGTGGCCTTAAAATGGAAGGACGCTAAAATTTACAAGCAGTGGCAGAAACTCTTTGCTCTGTAATTACTGAAAAAGAATTCAAACGGCTTATGAAAGATTAGTTCTGTTCCTTAGCTGTGTTTTAATAGCAAAACAAACATGTGGCCTTTGTCTCGGGAGGCTGAGCTACCAACCCTCGGGCCAGTGCACTGGGAAGGAGCCTGTTTATGTGTTATTGTGTGCTCGCTGTTGTACCTGGCTGCAAGCATCTGCTGCCAGGTAGGGCAGGAGGCTTATCGTGGCCTATCTCGATACTGCTGTTGCGATAGTCTTGGTTTTCCCCTTGGGGTTTTTTTTTGTGTTTTTTTTCTTGTTTTAGATCAAGACTTCAAAAGCCTATTTTTTCTTTTATTTCCACTGTTATTTCTGTGTAGTCTGTTAAGGCTTTTTTAATTCCAAAAATACTTATTTTTGTGTCTGTGTTTTGTTGAGAGCAGGGATTTGCAAAATTAGGCTTGAAGTTAAATTTCCAAAGTTTCTTTCCATCTCAGTATGCAGAGCTTGTTACCTCTTAACAAAACAATTGCATATTTCATATTTCATGATGTGCAAAATGCTTTTGGGTTTCCGTGGTCATCTCCAAGTTTGGACTAAAGCAGAATTGATCATTCTTATCCTTTGCATCTCCCTTCTCTACTGTATTTCCTCGTGCCATCCTGGCAGCTGACCTGAAGTTTGATGTCTCCGACCTCTCTACTTCAGCAGAGCAAGGGAGTTGGGATGGCCACAGGCTAATGCTGAATTTTCAGTTCCTTATAATGTTGTAAAGCTGTGCTTAAAAGTTATGCCAGCTCAAGAGTGATCTGGTACATCAGTTTAAACAGTTTTTTCTTAAAAAGATTTTCCTTTACACTTCAGAACCTCTCTTCCTGCATCTGTACTCTGCCCAGACAAGCTGGCTTGCAGGGTGGATCTGTGGCAATCTCTTCTACCTTATGTTCCTAATTATTTAGACTTTCGGTTTGTCTGAGGCTTAACAATGAACTCCTTGTACATGACAGTCAGCAACAGCCAAGTGAATGCTGTCAAACTTGCCTCTTTGCTAAATAAGGGCAGTTTATCCTGTCATTTCTCTCCTCCCTTTATCTAATCAACTTTTACAGTGTACTTGCTTTAATTCAAAGCTGTCCCTGCCTGAGCGTGATGTGGAGCAGATATTATTGCTTCCCACCTTCCTCATGTAAGTAGTAATGTGAAGAGAGGAGTTGGTCACTGTTCTGCACTTGATGCTGTGGTGTCTGGAATACCAAGGCTGCAAAAACAGATTGGGTTTTCTGTAGCCATGTCCAGTCCTAAAGCTAGCAGGTGGCAAACTGGTTTTGAAGCCTTGAGAGATTTTCCCCCATAAAGTCTGAATGTAGCTGAAAATAACAGCGTGCATAACTTGATGTCAGGGTTGGTGCAGGGAAGAGGTGGGACGCGCCTACCTTAGGGGTCACTTCCAAGTGAATTGTTCTTTCTTTTCCATCTATCTTCAGGGACTCTTCAGCGCAGTTCTGGGAAGTGAAAGCGGAGTCAGCTGTAATGAATGTCTGCACACAATAAAGGCTCAGAGTGCTGCCTTTCCAGGTAACACTGCAACTGTGCCCTGAAGAAGTACAGTCTGCTTCTGCTACTGCACTTCGTGAGCAAACCCAACTGCTCCTCGACCAAGCATACTTAAGGGTGAGTTGATCATAATCATGCTTCAAGTTGTCAACCAGAAAATCCTAGGTCTCAATATCTTGACTTATGTCTCTGCTAATCTTGATTTATGTCTGTTTTTGTTTCCTTAGTTAGGTTGCTGCTCATTGCTAATCCCTGAAATACATCTTTTCCATAGGTTTTGATGACTAGGTAGATTCACTCTTTTAACGTTTCCATAAGTTACAGAAGAGCTTAATTCAGATTCTAAATCTATCAGTGTTACACTTTAAGATTATGTTACTAAAATGCCCTTAAATGATCTAGATTCACAAATAATGCGGTTCTTTTTTTTCCTTAGGAAGACATTTTGCATTTAACATAACTTAGCTCATCTCAAAAACTTAAAAAAGGAAACAACCTTGTTAGTAAACTTTTAAAGTAGTTGGAACCAGTTGTGATCTTGCACAATTCTGTTTAAGATCTGTGCAGTCTGTATTGGCACCCTTGCATCTACTTTTTGACTTCCTGACTGAGAAGGTGACAGCTGTGCTGGCTCGGATGGAAGGACTCCTGAGCCCAGTGTCCCACCTCTTGTGGTCACAAGTGTGTTGTGATGCTGAGACCTTTTTAATGATCTCTGGTCTAGGAATTTCTTGAACAAGAAGTTGAGATCTTGGGTTTGTTGGGGTTTGGGTTTTTTTGAAATTAAGATTCCTTGAGGGATTTTTTTTTTAACCTAGCTAGGCTTCAGTGAATTTCTTAATACTGAAATTCTCACTGTGCTCACAGAAGATAGCGTACCTCAAACTACAGAAGAGCCTGTTGGAGCTTGTTTGCAGTGCTCTTCCAGTGGCAGTCATGTGTCCAGAGACTTGCTGGTATGACCAGTGTCTGGCTTCCCAAATAATGTTGTTACAATCTTGTCCCAAATGCAGCCAGTGACTGCACAGTTGCCAGTTGGCTCCGATGGTAGAGGGCCTGTTGTATTTGAAAAGCGGCAACTGTCCTTGGCTTCTTTTTAATTTTATGGTGCTACATGTCTACTGTTAAATAGATTATTTACTACTGTAGAATAGTACTAACCTGTTATGGGATATTCACCATAACTTCTAGCCTAAATGTTGAAGTTGATTTTTAAAAGAATAACGTGTAGTCTTAAAAGTTACTTATTTTTTCTGTTGTGCTTGAAGTGTGGAAGTGGTGAAACTATGTCTTCTGAATGGCTTTATTTAAGCTACTTTATGTAATGTTTACCCTATGTCTTGAAAAATAACTTGTAATGAAGTGGAGCTTTGAATCCTTCTACTCTTGCTAATGTTCCCAATTTAACAGTTTGGAGGGACTGCCCTACAATTCCAGTTGTGGTGGGCCTGTATTTGATCCAAACCAACTTGAAGCAAAAGAATGACTGAATTGCTCTTTGTTCCCAAAAAGGGATGACTGATTTGATGCTAGGTCTGAACAAGCATAGAACTGGCACAAGCATAGAACTGGCACAGAAAAAAACACCCCTTTCAACATCCCAGTTAGCTTGTAGGCATTAAAGTGGCATCTGCAATTCCTGTTTATTTCGGAGTTGGTACCTGGTGCTTCCTTGCTGAGAATCCAGTCGATGCAGGCACATTCCAAAAAGACATGTTTACATGCAGGTGGGCTAAACACTTTGCTGTTATTGTTTCTTGAGACAAGCCAAAACTGTAAAGAACAAATCTATTTTGTAGCGTCTTATCTGGAAATGATCCTGAATGTTCCTGATGTGAAATGACACCTTTAAATGTATGGCCTTGATTTGGGTGGCCTAAGCGGTGTGTGTCTGTAGTGGACGAAGAACAAATGAAACTGGTTTGTTAATGCTTCCAAGGTGGCAACGTGCTAGATTTAGGGACAAAGTCGTTCCTCTGCATCCAAAAATCATGGAAAAATGGGAAATGGGTAGTGTAGAAAGGAATAATATGTGGGTGAGAGCTACTGACCCAGTGAACCCCCTCCCCTCCCCGGTGCTTTATCTCCCAAGAATGATTCTGTTTACTAAAGTAGGAATTCTGTTATTCATTAGAAGTAGTAACACTGACTCTTGTTCTGGATTTGCTTTTTCAGACCTCCTGGATGACCAATGTGTATTTTAACCGATTCTGTCAGAAACTAAGTCTCCAACTTCCCATTCATTCCAGCCAGTAGCAACGCTTATAATGCAAAAAAATCACAATTCAGGATCACACAAACATTACTTGTAAAACTTTCTAGATGATTGTAGTTGCTTTGGTTGTGTTCTATGCTAGCAGAAGCCTTTTCCAAGGTTTGCTGTTGACTCTAGAGCACCACATTCCCCATTTACTGGGAGCCTTGGGTGCTACCAATATGGGAAACTCATGTGTTTGCCGCGATGACAGTGGAGCAGAAGACAATGTGGAATCTCAGAGTCGGCAAACGGAGAGCAATCGAGTACATGTACCTGAAGCAAGAAGCCACCCAAGGGACCCTGTCCGTCCACCTAGGAGGGGTCGAGGGCCTCACGAACCAAGAAGGAAAAAACAGAATGTGGATGGGCTAGTACTTGACACACTGGCTGTAATTCGGACGTTAGTAGATAAGTAAGTACCTCCTCAAGGAATAAGTCAACGTGAATGAAAATGTTCTTGTCTTCTCTCAAACTGTGGCTCCATCCTCTCACCGATCTACACCTGACCCTCCCTGAAGCAGCCGTGTGTTTCCATCTGGAGGCTCAGGAGAGGAGCACCTTTCCTAGGTAACAGCAGTAGCTCCCGAGTGCCCAGGTACAGACTCTTCCAGGAGCTGAGGAGCTTCCTCACAGTTCCTTTATGGGCCTACGCCCAGGTGGGATGAGGAGCCTGCTCAGTATTCCTGGCATAGATACACAGTTTAGGAGTCAATGTATGCTCCAGAGTTTGGGAACTTCTGTCCTCAGCATTGGTTGTTGTGCAAGTTCTCTGGTTTCAGGCTGTGTTTACTTCTTTGGAAACGGTTAAGCAAAACTGAGAGCTTTGATCTGTGTTAGCTTGCATAAACAGACAGAGGTTTTCATTCCAGTGAAGTCCAACTACTTTTTGAAGACCACATGTTGTGACTGTTCAACTCCCAATCCCAGTATTGCATTCCTTGCATGCTCAAAGCATCCATTAAGGGTGTGGGGGATATTTATGGATCCATCCTTATTTTTTACAGAGTTTGTGTTGCTTTCTACAAAGCTTTAAAGGAGCTTAAACCTGATGGGTTAAGTTAGCTCATCACCTTGTAGGTTGGGTGCAGGCTGGGAACGGGAAAGGTCAAAACAGAAGGAAAAACACTATTTTAGCTTCGAAGTTTGAGTTCAAGGTGGATGAGGCTTAGGGTACGTGATTCATGTACCTGCATTGTTCCTCTGGAATGTGCCTGCAGAGGAGTAGTTTGCCTTCCTCCTGGAAAATACTTTAAATGAAAATACAAGCAGAGTTTGGTGGGGTTTTTTTTCTGAACATTTAAATCTAAGGTGTTTTGTTGGTGTTAGGTTTTTTAACAGGTTTTATTTTGAAATCTGTCTTCAAAACAATAAGTCAAACTTGCGGCAAACTTTGTTTAAAGTCTCTAATTTCACTTGCTTTCCCCTTCCCTTAAGTGCAACTCTTTAAGCTCTTGCACAATACTTTTGTGCATAGTTGATCCTGTTCCTGTGGGTCTTGCAATCGGTTTTGTAATCTTGTAAGTGCTTTCCTGTGCTACTGGGAAACAATCAGCACAGTTGTTTCACTGAGCCTGGAGTCCTATTTCTGACGAATTCCTGAAGCGTCTGTATTTTATTTTTGATACAGACTCCACTGCAATACTTTCTTACATAATCTCCACAGGTTGGAAAAGACCTCTTGAAGTTCATCTACTTCAGCCTCCTACATAAAACTCAGTTCTAGTGGGAGTGCAGGTGGCTCAGGGTTTTAACCAGCTGAGTGCTGAGTATCTTCAGAGATACAGATTCTCCACCTCTTTGGGTCCCTGTTTCAGTGTTTGACCACCCCCCCATAGTTTAAATAAGTAGTTACTTTTAAAAATTGGAATTTCCCATGTCCCACCACACCCCTGTTGCCTTTTGTCCTGTTGTTGTGGCCCTTTGAGAAGAGCCCAACTGTCCTCTCTGCTCTTTCCCATTACATAGTTGCAGACATCAACAAGATTTCTTCACTTTTCTACTACCCTCCCCTTAAGGATGAACAAACCTATTTCTCTGAGCTCATGCTTCTATGTTGTGTTTTCCAGTCCTCAGCTGTCTTGGAAGCCCTCTGCAAGACACTTTTCCTTATAGCAATGTCCATCTTGTCCTAGGGAGCCCAAAAGTGGTTGGCCCAAGTGGTTTCCCTTGTTTTGCATCAAGGCAGTTGGTAAAAAACAGATGGTTTTAAAACACCACTAAATATCACAAGTTTTTGTAATAAGACGAAGACATATGACTATGAATAATGGAAGGGTCTGTTTGCAAGGCAAACTATCTAAATGAGTCTGGAAAAAAGCTTAAGGAGCCTTCGTGCCGGACTTGAAGCTAATGATAGCTCTTTTTAGATTAACAGGAATGCTCCCTTGGAGGAGAAAAAATAATTCATCTCTGGAAATAAGGCTTTTCAGTGTGAGAGGCTGTAGGAATAAATATGTTCCATGATCACTTGTTCCTCCTAGAAGCCAAATATGTTTTATTTTCATTTTTGAAAACATTGCAACTGGAGGAAATGGTAGGGAAGCTGAAAAATCTCTTTGCATGTCAAAAAATATGCAAGAATATAGTCAAACTAAAATGAAGCCATGTAACAGCAGGTTGGAAATACGGGCTTCAGTGTTATAGTACAGCCTGGGAGAGCAAAAGATGGCAATGGGAGGCAAAATCCTTTTTCTGACAATTCCCCCCCCCCGACTCTATACTGTAAGTTAATATATGGGAACACTGAGGTGAACTGGAAATTACATTCTTACACGGAGATCGGCAATGAACAGTTGCTTTCCCTTTTTGCTGTTTGTTTGGCTTTTCTTGTTTGTGTTTTGTGTGATGTTTTTTTGTTGTGGTTGGTTGGTTTGGTTTGGTTTTTTGTTTGTTTTATCTAATCTCAAAGTTCAGGCCTAAAGGGTATCTGACAATTGTTGGGGTTTTTTTTTTAACTCTCATATCTAGAGATAGATCCTTTCTAGAAAGAAAGAAGTCTTGTTTCCTAGCCTCAGAAGGACAAGGGTTTTTTGGAGTTTCTATGAACTGCTACTTTGCAGCTTAAGAAATGACCAAAATGACTGTTTCGTTTCCAACTGAGGAAGGCATGCGCTGGAGGGAAATTAAGTGGTTAAAATGGCAAACCAGTGGGCCAGGACTCTCCTTTGCTCAGCAGCAGTACTGCTAACACCTGCTACCCATGACAGAATTGGAAATATTAATGTTAAAAATTTCATCCTTTTCTGTCATAGCTTTGACTTGGACTTTGGCTATTTTTTTTCCTTTGAGGCATTACATCTTTTCTCTTGAGGTAATTCTGCTTGCAGTATAGAACTTTTTTCTGCTGGGGAGATTAGTTTCCAGAAGAAAGGCAAAGAGATGCTTGGAGGAAAAACAAACAAAAAGCCCCAAGTAGCTACTATTTGTTTCAAATGTTATGACAATATAAACATGGGTTAAACTTTGCTGTAGCATTTTCTTTTGGAAATGATTATGAATGTGTTAATTTTTTGGTAACTACTTTTTTTTTTTTTAGCTATAGCTGAGATTTTTTTTCTTCTTTTATAACTAATCCCTCTGAAGTAGGTAGTTTTATTAGCTCCATGATTAATCTGTGTTGAAATTTTCTAAAATTCATCTGTATTTCCAATTTCATTTCAGAGCTGTGTGGTATAAATTGAGTGTGGAATGCATCATTCTAAGCCTGGGGTTAGTGCTCAGTGCCTACATAGCACTGAAGAAAGCATTCAGGACATGCTTTTGCTGGACCTGGAGGTGCTTACTGAACAGGATTTTGAGAGCTTGCTTTAGGATTATCTGTTGTTACACAGCACAATTTCTTGCGGCTCTTATTAACAAGTTTGAAGTCTATGATGCTGTTGGTGGCTTGCCTCTAAGTTTTGTGGGTTGTTTGGGTTTGGGTTTTTTTAATATTTATATATTTAGTAGAGAACTTCTGGTGAAAAATCATGTTTAAGCTGTTTCCTTGTGCACTTGCTCTTGGTTCACTTCATGACCTCTGCCATGAATAGCATTAAGCCCAAGCATTATGTTCAGCTTTTAGACATGCAGATATGGATCACCATTTCATTTATCAGCTATTGTAGACAGGCAGATGTTGACTTGGAACCAGAGGAAGGCTCAAATCCCATCTGTGTGTCAGATCTAAAAATGGCATTAGCAGTCTGCAGCCCATTGAACTTCCTTTTGTTCAATACCCACTGCGTTCATTTTCTGTCTGTGTGTTGCCATTTTACTCCGTGTATTGTGTTGAATGTGCATAAATTTTGACATGTGTAATAATATCTCTTTCAGTGACCAGGAGCCTCCTTATTCAATGATCACGTTGCATGAAATGGCAGAAACAGGTACCAAGGCACTGTGGTGGGCATTTCAGTTGTGACTCCAAAGGGGGGGGAAAAAAAAAAAAGAAAAAGAGAGAAAAACAACCAATAAACCCCTCCCGCACAGAACAACACATCAGTACATGCTAGCAGTGTGCATTACGACTTGCTGTAGCTCTAGGGGTGTAGGGTCCAAAACACCATTCGACCTTTCAGAAGCTTCACTGAGCTCATTGCATTTGAGGTGGGTTTTTTTAAGTCTGTTAAACTTCCCACGTGAACTCTTCAGAAGCAGCCAACGGATGGCCACAAACACATTATATTGGCATTAAACCGTAAGCCACAAAGAATGTCTGTTTGCAGTAAGGCAGAAACAACCCATATATGTACGTAGATGTGGTTTAAACCCACGTGCTCCAGTGTTGGCAAATAGCATGTTCTTTTTGGTTTGGCTTTTGCTGTTCTTAGATCTGCTTTATTGATCTAGTTTTTCCAACCCTGTCCCCAAGTATACCTGCAAGATGAACCATGTTTGTGCAAGGGCTGTTTTATCTTTGATACAGTAGAAGAAATTCTCCCAGTGCAAGCTCTCCACCAAATTACTGGTTTAGGTGAATTAGGTGAATTTTATGTCTCTTAGTACAGTTGGTACTGGTCTTGGGAAATGTATTTCTTTATGAAAATAAGTTAATCAGCCTAATTAGATATTACAGCACTTCAGTAAAATGTTTTTCAGGGGAATGTGCAAGAAAACCTCAATCCCTGATGTGCTACTTACATTTACTTGAGTGTCACTCAGGAACAAAGTGCTTGTCCATACTGGTCGTGAGTGTTCCTCTCTAATGCTTCTGGGAACTAAAGGATGCTCTGGCCTGGGCAAGAAGGTCTCCACCAATAGAGGTGTTCGCTGTTACCCAAGCTGCTGTAAACTTTTTTTTCCCCTCTTTGGTTTAAAATTCTCAACTACTGCAAACTAAGACATTGATCTGAAAATTAAACTGGTTGGGTTTTGGTTTTGTTTTCTTATTCCTGGTGTCTGTAAATTCCCTGGGTAGTTTTGAAGAGTTATCAGTTTACATTTATAGCTGTATTTTGAACACTTTGGAATTGCAGTATTAATTCTGAACGTTGCTTCTGTTTTGTGGTTGACAGATGAAGGCTGGTTGGAAGTTGTCCAGTCTTTAATTAGAGTTATTCCATTAGAAGATCCCCTGGGACCTGCTGTTATAACGCTACTACTTGACGAATGCCCGCTGCCAACAAAAGTGAGTCTAAAGCTGATGTATTTATCTGTGGCTGAGTTTCAGTTACTCACTGTTGCCACACCCATGATAGCTTCTGGGTGGGTTTCACCAGTGATGCAAGACTCTGTCAGCTGTTCAGAAAAATGGGTGTAACTTCCAACTTTGAGTAATTTGTGGTGACGTGATCTAATTGTGATTTTAATGCTAGAAGCGTGGGGGGCGGGGCAGAATAAAGAGGAAAAATTCTGATCCTTGGGGAATAAGACGACGACTTTGGTCTTTAGCTGCTTTTCTTGCCGTCCTCTTCTGCTGTGTGGTACCTGCACGCTGTGCAGGTGCTGCAAAAGCAGCGCAAGTTCTGCCTCTTTGTTCGCAAGTTCACAAAGCTGCGCATGTACAAGTGACTGTTGAATTTGTTCCTGCCCCGCACATCAGGAACGCGACACAAGTGGGTGTGTTAAGTTAAACAAATGACATTTTCTAACTATGAAATAACTAGATACAGTTTTGGCAAATTTTCATACTTTTTTTTTTTTTTTTTAACTGACCACTAACCTGTTTAGGCTTTTTTTTTGATGGGAAGCTGTCCTGAGGTGTTCACACTGTGTTGGTTCAGGCATTTTACCAAGAGCCTTATGTGCTTAAAGATGATAACCATCCTTGAATCCCTTTAAACCTGGTGATTGTACAGAGACCTTGGCTGTCATCAAATATTTGTCATTATCTCACTTCATCAGAAATTGCTGGTGACATTGCAGCTTTCATTTACTGATCTACTTCTTACGCTGCTGAGTTTAGTTTTCAGTTTATGGTGTTAGGGATATAAAAAGCTGGTAGGTTTTTGTCTTGAGTGAATGCATGAGTGGCCGATGAGATAGTCAAACTCTCTACCCAAAGTGGTGGTGGTTTTTTTGTTGTTTTGTTTGTTTCTTTTTCCTCTAGACTAGTGACTGTCATCTGAGACTTTGAACAAGTTATGTGTATGATGGCTGTCGTATAGACTGCAAAATGAATTTGAAAACAAAGCTATGAATATATTTTGCCTGCTTTGAAAAAGAAATTGGGAAATGGAGACCACTGTGAATGTGCCATATGAGAAGTGATTTGTGTGTGTTTGTTTTTCGGTTCGGCTATATAATGTCCTCGGTCATCAATGACTTGTTCTTCAAAATCCACATGACTTTTATGTACATTAATTTTAAGGAATTGGCTATGAGATAGTTGACCTTAAGAAGACAGAAGGAATAAGATGCCTGTTTCTGGGATGCACAGAGATTTTTCCCGTGTGATCTCTATGACACAAGGAGCTGCAGTTGTGGGATCTGCTGGTCACGTGCAGCCTAGTAAAATGTTTGCTGCTGTTCTTTTTCTTTCTAGGCAGGACAAATTTTAAGGTTTTGGTCTTAAAGGCTTTAAGTCAGTGTTCCACTTTTGTGTCAGCTGGAGACCAGCAGCAGGCTGTATTTCACTGTCTGTTACTGTAGTCTATAAAGTCCATAAAGTTAAAATGGCAGTGCAGTAAGCTGTTTATTCTATAAAGTCTTTATTTAACTCAAAATAGTTGATCTCTGTGACAGTTCTAATAATGGCTAAAAGCAGTATCAGAGTACGTCAAGAGTCTAATTTTAGTGAGGCTTTTCCATCCCAAGTCTGTGGCTTAGTCATCCTTTCTTCTTTCTCTGCTCTTTCCACTTAGTGCCAGTCCTCTTCATCAGTTCTGGTTTGGTGGCTTTTCTTTTGGGAACATCCTTTTCAGTGTTACCTCTGTACAACCTTAGACTCAAAAAAACCCCAAAAAAATTCAACTTGAACAGTACTCTTCCCCCCCCCTTCAAATGGTCTGCTGATGACTTCAATATGAGGAGTTCTCTTTTAATTAGATCCTAGCCTGAGATTATGCAGTTTCCATCTGAATCAGCTGAAACTTTTACAAAGTCTGGAAAGTTGAGGGAGATTTGGAACTTTGTGGGGTAGGGTTCTCCTTGTGGGATAACTTGTTCTGGCTCTAGATTAACCCTTAACTACAGTGAAAATGCTTTAGGTCTATCTTGAATTTTATCCATACCATACTGCCTGAATGAAGCAAGTCAAAGCATGGCATTTTAGATTTATAACCCTAAATTAGCATGACTACAGAAGGCCTTTTAAGCTCTCAAGAATACCATTTACGATGTAAAGCTGACAGCATCTTAAATTTGTGATGGGGTTATGGACTATATTTTGGTTTTGGTTTTTTTGAGGCTCATCTCTTTTAGTCCTTAATTCTAAAGTCTAAACCAGCTCCTTTCCTTCAGGAAGAGCAGGAGGTTTAGGACACTAGGAAGAAATTAGATGGCAGCAATGCCATGTGTGCTGATTGGTGGTGTTTGCCTTTGCTGCTGTAGGTAGCTCGCCTGTGTATGTCCAGAAGTGTCCCGAATTGTTGATCACAACAATGACCGACAATCTAGTGGTAATTTTAAAGTTACAACTCTTGTGTATGTTGAACTTTTCTTCTAAGATAAGATAACAACAGATGGGAAGATAGCCATCCCATGCTGTCTGTAATATGATGCTGGCTTTAGTAATATAGCATAAAAATAAGCTGTACTATGTTGAGTTAGGGGGAAAATTGTATCTGTCAGTTATGTTGAAGAGACTTCTGATTATTTTTTTTTAATTTTTTTTAGGATGCATTACAAAAGTTAACTGAAATATTAAACTTAAGTGGAGCTGCTGCTTGCCGAGATGCTTGTCATCCTGCCAAACACCGGAATACAACCGCGGTACTGGGCTGCCTAGCGGAGAAGTTAGCAGGTAAAGTCTTGGGATTCTTCTGAAAGCTTGCATCTGGCTCTCTGAAGCACCTCCTCCTTTAGTGCCCACCATGCAGGCTGCTTCAGAAGCCTTTTCTTAGTGCTGAATAATGTTCTGCATCAAGGGGAGACTTTGTGTTGTGGAATCTACTGCTTAATTAAAACGTTGAACACTCACTAGCTTGGGTCTGAAAGAGCCATTCACAGTCCCAGATACTTAAAGACCAAATCCTTCATGATTGTGGGTCAACGTTTGTTTATGGTGTATTGCCCTAGCACTGGTCATCAGTCGTCTCTGTAGACCTCTGGCTGTGTGGGAATTACGGAGAACACGTGGTTCTTCAGCCAGCACGCAGTATCAAATTAGTAGTCTTGGAGGCTGTACAAAAAGAAAAAGGAAAGATGCTCTTTCAGCTAAACATGTTCTATTGTAGTTAGCTGAAAAGATTCTCTTCTCTCTTACTTAAGAGAAAGCTGCTGAGATTCTATTGTGAAGTGACTTTTCATATAGAAACTTTTTATTCCCTGTTATCTCTAGTACCCTGCTGGAAACTGACAATTAAGTTTCTTTCCTGCTGATGGTTGGGTTTTTATCTATTTTTTTTTTTGCTCCTTTTTTGAAAGTGAACAGGAAAAGGAGGAAAAAGTGATTGTCCAGGACCACCTAATGGCTATTTAAAAATAATTTCAGTAATTCTATCCAAAAAAGTAAAGAACTAAGGCAGGAAGCATTTTTGTGCTATAACACTTCAACCCTGTTACATTAAGTCAAGATGAGATCTTGTACCACTTTCGTGTTAGTGGACATCGATCTCATTGTATCAGCTGAGACAGCAAATCTATTAATGCTGTCTGAACCCACTGCAATTTGTTAGCTTTTTGTAGATGCCGGAGTTTGATTCCTTGGTATCTCTTGAACAAGCAGACAGTATTTCAAGGCTTCCCCCCCCCCGCCTCTTGCAAATTGTTTGGTTAACTATCAAGCAGCCTATATTAGATGCTCAGTTTTGCTTAATTTGGGGCTACTGGTAAATGGAGCTGGTCTTTACAATTTGGAAGTAAAGGGGAGCCAGCCTCCTTTTGAAAGCCATCAGAATGAAAACACTAAGTAGAGACTGGTGGAGGCTTACTTCAAAATCTCAGAAGTGTGGCTGGAACTCTGTACCTATTTACAGCTGGCAAATTGCATACGTTTTACTCGCCAGCAACTGTAATTATTAAATGTATAGCAAATACTCAGCTGGGCACAATGATAATTGTTCTATATTATAGTTCTGCTTTGCTGCAAGGTTCTTAGATGTTCTTTAATTTGTTACCTTGTGTTTAAAAGATCTATGTGATGATGGTTACATGGCTGGATTTAATTTTTAATGATCTTACAGGTCCCGCGAGCATAAGTTTGCTCAGCCCGGGGATATTGGAATATTTACTTCACAGCTTGGTAAGTGCCTTCGATCCTTTTGAATGTATCCCTACATAGCAATTATAATGCAATTTATTTAACTTATTATTATTACTGTGAAAAGTTAGGGTTGTGTTTGGTAAATACTGGTAATGTATGTTGTAGAAAGCTGAGATAAGAGAGTCTCTGGGGTCTCCATCCTTGGAGATAATCAGAAGTCAATAAGATAGAGCATGGAGCAGCCACAGGTGGGTGGGCTAAAAGAACTTTGGAGAGGCCCGTTTCAACCTAAAGCATTCTGTGACCGACTAACAGCTTTTTCCTGTCCCTCTGTGCTGGGTATTTCTTAAATAACTTTTCTTACTGCCCGTATTTAGAACTTCCAGTCTCATCCAACAGTGATGCTTTTTGCACTAATAGCACTGGAGAAGTTTGCACAAACAAGTAAGTATTAGCCTGATACTGTTCTTAACGATCATACCATGGCTTCTACTGCATGATTGTCATTTGCTTTATCTGATAATGCTTGTGAGCATGAGAAAAACTTGATAGGTGGAAACACAAAGATAGAAGAGAAATGTTTGTCCGCTTATAGGCAAGAAGAAATATTTATTGCTTTAGTGACATCCCTCTACCCCTCAAAACCCTTGAGATATTTGCTGACACCCAGTGCAGTCCTTGCCAGTTAGAAGTTGCTGTAGAAGGACTTAGGAGGCCTTTGCTACTGAAATAAATCTGTATTAGATGGAGAACAGCTATATTTGAGTGTTTGCAGGCAGGGAAAATATTTATTGCTTTAATGACATTCCCACCCACAAACCCTTAAGTGAT
>JAAGNO010004488.1:51797-75050 GCA_033439905.1 Ceryle rudis | reverse complement strand
CTTCACAGAAATTCCACCGCCGCCTCAGCTGATGTCCCGTTCACGGTAAGCCTCTCTTCTGCAGGTCACCAAGCCTGGGGTGTCACGACTCCTCATCGTTACTCCGACACACGCGGTTATCATGAAATCTGTAATATGTAATGGTATTTCATTGGTGTGACTCCGAGAGCGCTGCAAAACGCGGTGATGCTTGGATTGCCTTAAACTAGATCCTTAATTCGTCATCACTCCTATTTGTTTCATTTCTTTTTACAAATCCCAAATCCCACAGAACCCTCTTGAAGATGCTTCAAGGGACAGTATGAGATCAAGGTTTGTATTTGAACCGCAGACCAATAGACGTGCTCTGTGTGCGCCCGGCGGCCGCAGGTTTTTTGTTTGTTTAAATGAAGTAAGTATTCCCTTGCAGTGCTTGAAACCTGAAGGCTGGAGTGTGAAAAATGAGAATCTGAAAGTGAAACCGACTGGAAGTCAAAAAAACAGATGAGTGTGTTTCCACTGTCCAAGCTGAGGAAAGCACCGAAAGCAAATAAGCACCGTGAGGAATAAAATGTGCAATAGATTTGAAATAAAATTATTCCAGCTTCAGTCACTGAAAGCAGTGTATCTTGGTGGTTTCTTTTTTTTTTTTTTTTTTTAATATCTGATTTTTAGCTGTTCAAAGGAAAATTCTGTAATTCCACGCTGTTCATCCAAGATGAACAACATAATAAAAGTTATCTTTTCCTCTGTTTTCTGATTAAAAACTAGAAAAGGACTTGGATACCACAGGAATTGCTGCACATTGCCCACATATTTTTAATGAGTTATTTTTAATTTTACAGGCAAATTTTTACTTTAAATACCCGTGTAGTGGCAGCTTTATTGTTAACAACTACCTTAAACAACATGATTACTGAGCAGGTGAAATACATCCTGTAATAATCACCTTTAGAGGGTGATCTTATGCAGGCAGGACAGCTACAATATTAACTAATGAATTCTCTGTGTTTGCTTAACATATTTTTAATTATTTACTCATTGCTGTTTATGCAGTTTCTCCTTTATCCTTTCTCATTCTTTAGCTTAAGCATCTCCAGAGCAGTAATTAGAAACTGGGTTTTTTTGCAGTGCCCAACGCAAGGACTGCATGATGCCACTCATAGGTATCTTTATTAGGTGAGGTGGAAAGGAACTCTGAAAAGGGCTACAAGAATGATCATGTACCCGGGAGTCATATTTTAGGCTGGAAGACTTTGTGAATTCATCACAGTTAGCCCAAAGACATTCCCAGGTTTGATATGAATGTGAGCTAGAGAAATCCAGAGGAATTGAGGGAGATTAAGGATGGTAGAGATGGTAGCAGTATATTTAGGCTAACAAGAAAGTGAAATTTTCAACTGCAAGTTTATTTCAACCCTTGATATTTCATTTAAGGCTGTGTCTTTAAGGCTAGATGGGGTTAAAGCCTAAAAAGTATATTCTACAACAAATCACTGGTGCAGAGTTGAAGGAGTTACTGTGTGGGGTTCTGTGACCACTGTTACACCAAAAAAAAAAAAAAAAAAAAAAATTAAGATACATAATCCTTTACCTTAAAAGTATTGGATCTGTGAACCTATGTAGAATTTATAACGTGTGGTAACACAGGCTCATGCAGCATTAGCATGAGATCTTGTAGTTGTTTTCCTGCAGAAAAGGAGTTGAAACCAATTAGAAATTTGTGCTGGAGCTGAAAGTCTAAGATTGGGATTTTTCTTGCGATGCAGGACACAAGGAAAATTTTTGTGTTGTTTAACTTTCCTGATGCCACAGCCTTATCTTGCAGGGGTGCCACATACTTTGCAGTGAGTGCTTCCGACTCGATCCTCTCCTTGGTGAGCTGGGTGATAACGCTGCTGTTTGCTTGCAGGGAACAAGAACATGTAACAGGTGCCTCCCACATGCCTGGAAGTCGACTGAAAGGGAGAGCTCTTGACATTTTGAACAGGATCGGGCCCATTGGTATGCAGAACTGTACATAAATGCCATCATTCTTGTTTTGTAGCAAGGAGAAAAAAAAGATGGCTTTTGGAGCTGGTATCTGAAAGAGCAAGAACAGTTCTGGCAAAGTACGGGGATGAAACATCAATACCTCTTTCATCATTAACCCTGTGAGAGGATCTGAAGGTTACAGAATCCTTTTTTTTTTTTTCTGTCTCTGCTTATGAAGCAGATTGCTTTTCCACTTAAAACTGACTTTGCTGTTAATCTCTTGTATTCCACTGTGTGGTTTCCCCACTCTCTGGGATGTTTCTACCAGTCCTTAGTTCCAAAGATGGCTTTGACATTAAATGCACAATCTTTTTTTCTTTTCAGACTGTCAGAAAAGATTGATAAAAGGCTCTCAGTCCCCAAACCTTCAGCCGATCTCCAATTTTTGAAGCATCTTGCTGTCATACACCTTCCTTCAAAAGTAATGTTCTGATTTTTGTCTGTGATCTCTCAGTCTTGACCCAGTGCATGGGGTTTTGCTCTTACCAAAATAACTGTGGAGCTTTGGTTGTATTTTATTTTCATTCTGTCTACACTGAGGCAAAGGTTTTACTTTTCATATATGTCTGTAGCATGCACAGGTCTATACAAACAGAGAAGAGGAGAGGAAGACCTTCAGAGCAAATTTCTCATTTTATGGGGAGTTGGGAAGGGATACTGCGTGCCTTGCTTTTCTTCATGTTGCTGCGAGCTGCTAAATAATCACAGTATTTATTACCAGAGCGACTGTATTTTAAAGGTAAGTGTAATGATTCCGTTAATCTGCAGTAAGAGAATTATCCTGACACGGGTTTGCATGCTAAATAGTTTTCTGAAACATATGAGGCATATATTGTCTGGCAAATTGCAAGATATTTTCTATGGGGCTACATCAGTGATAGATTTTGATTTGGAAGCCATGTGGATGACCATCTTAAGTGATAGATGGTTATGGGGGTTAATTTGGCTTCTCATTTTGTGCAGATCTACAGAGCACATCTGAATTCTGAAAGCAGGTGGATTTTTACAGGGAGGAAAAGCTAAGATTCCCCTCAGCACATGGCTTGTTGCCTTTGTAAAAGCATCAAAAGCTGTCTGTAAAGAAATACTAGTTTCAGAAGTATTCTGGCTTAGATAAACATTGATATAGTATTTTGGGTGTCCCCTTTGCATTCCAGGGGCTATGAAATACTCTCTGGATCTGTTGATGTTGGTTTTCTTAACATGGTCAAATGATCAAATGTAATGAAGAAAATTTTATTGCCTGACTAGCAGACAAGCATGTAAAAATCAAAACAAGAGTAAACCAAAATAAAACTGTAAATAAATGCCCTCTACTGAAGCAAACAATTGTACTTGTTAATTTCATCTTCCTAAGCTGCTGAATTAAAAGTTATTCCTACAGATAAATAGTTCAGATAATTTACTACTCTGCTGTGTGTCAATTACATCTACATCTGGGAAAACTAGTTACTTTTAAAACATTAATAGCCAAAAATATCCCGTTGCATATAATATTAATGACCACCTGAATGCAATACTATTGTTTGCTTCTTCTTTCTTTCCCTTTTGGGAATGTGGTATTTTATTGCTGCAATTGGAGTGTCTCAGCACCAGTGTGCTACAAATGAAGATGTATGCATTTGAAAGTTAGTCATGAAATGAAAGCCTTCTGAAAGTCTGTGCCTCTTTTCACAGTGGCAATTACAGACAGTCTTCAGTCACTTGTTAGGTGCCACATGGCTTTTGAAGACATAGTTTTCTTGAGAAGTAAGAAACTGTGGGTGGTGTGAAGCCCATCTCACTCACGAGCTCCTTAGCATCCCTTGCTGTGCCAAGTCCTCATGCTCAGCACTATTGTTGAGGGCATTTTCGTGAGCAATGGGGAGCAAAGACCTCAGGGGCTGGCCCTCTGCCTTTGCACAACGGGGTGACAGACATCTTTTGTTTCAAGCTCTAGCCGCAGCCATTTCAGATGTAAGCTTCCAGCACTTCCATGCAGGTAGTTTCTGGCTGACTGAGATGTCCTACTAGTCATGGTGGAAGTCATGTCTGCTTTGTCCGAGTTATATCCAGAGTCTAAAGAGGTCCCTGTTTGGTTTGGGTAAAACTCCTGTGGGTAAGAAGGTTGCTTGGGTAGAGACCAAGACAGGAAGGCAGCTGGAATGATACCTGCCCTCCCGTTGAAGTAAAAAGAAATACTCACAGGTCTCTGCAAAATCCACTGCTGCTTCTTCAGGTAACAAAGGAATTGCTCCGTCCTGGAGAAGGTCAGGCTACCCAGCTTCTCTGGAGCAGACTGGGTTAAGAAGTTATATGCAAAGAAAGCCTGGGAATGTAATAAAGCAAGAGAAGGACATACTTCTGCAAAAGAGAGTCCTTTAAAATGAGACAGTACTTGTGAATGGGAGCTGAAGAAGAAAGACCTCAGTTTGATGTGGTGACACCTTTCACTCCTGAGTGAAAGAAGGTCCCTCTGAGAGGACCTGGAAAAGGGCTGACAAAGGATGGTGAAGAACCAGATTCTGGGAATTGCAAATGAACTCTTCTGTTGCATTATTTAGCTTTATGTATTTTCTTGAGCATCTCAAGTAGAGAGCGATTATTTTTACAAACATTGCACAGTCGATCTGCTACGTATTTTAGTAGTTGTTTATCCCTGAGGTGATAAATTATAAAGTAGAGGGCCTATGAGGGTGAAGTGCATGCAGAAATATATGCTGAAACTCCTGGAGAGCTGGGAAAGCCAGTGTTAGTCTCTTCTTCTGACTATGGAGTCTCAGGCAGAGGTACTTGAGGAGGGACCTGTGCCCTGAGGACGCGCTTAGAAATCTACTGTGCCTGGGATCTGTTTGGTTTAAGGAAGCATAAAAAGCACGTTGGTACGACATGCTGTGACCCAAATACAGCCCTATTATGCACAATCAGAATATTATGTGTAGAGTTTTGAAAAGCTTTAGCAGGTTTGGGGGACTGTCTGTTGGTTTGGTTTTTGGTTTTGATGGTTTGGTTTTTGGGTTGTTTTTTTTTTGCTCGTTTTGTTCTTTTTCCTGTGAAAGTCAGGGACAGATTGAAATCTGCTGACTCCAGTGCTTAGAAGATGCTTCAAAGGACCCAGTTCCTGGCTTGGACTTTCCAAACCCTTCTGGGAGTCAGAACATATGTCCAAGAAGAGCATCAGATACCTAGAGAAAGTTAGAAGAAGTAATTTTGCTTCCCTTCTGAACTGGATCACAGTTACAATGTTTGCTGACAGCTTTCTGATGCTTACTGTAACTGTAGCTTTTTTTTTCCCATCTCACTACAGAAACAGCATATTCTTGTCATGCAGCTGTTGCTTACTGTGTCTTCCGTCTGCTTTTGGTAGATTTTCCCATGTTCATATCCGTAGCTTGTGAGTCCTTCTGTCACTGAACAGCTGCAGGCTGATACTGATAGAACTGATTTTTTTCTGCGTTCACACACAAGCAGGCTCATGAACAAAAGATTTTTAAGAAAGCTGATAAATGGACAAGGTCTTCTGAACGATGCAATGTTTCTAATGTTGTGGGCAATAAAAATCCTTGTACTTGTACTCCCTGAAAGTGAAGGAAGACATAACTCAGTCTGTTTTATCTATGAGCCTCCAAGCTTTTCCCTACAGGCTTGAGAGAGGATGTTCTATAATGAACTCATCATGTGACAGAAAGGGAAATGCTATCTCACAGCCTAAGGCTGACATTTCTATCTGCCATTTCACTTGAATGTTGCCTTCTAAGGGGATCCCCTGTTTTTACTGGTCAGAGGTTAAGAGAGGATCAGGGATTCCTGGGTAGTTCCAGCTCTGACATTTGAAGATCACATAGCTTCACTCGGTCTATAAGGAGAGGAGGTACAGTTATCTTGACGTATGACTGTCTCAGGCATGCTCTGAGGTTCAGTTCAGTAAATTTTGCCAGCTGTTCAGCAGGCACAGGACAGTGGGCCCAGCCAGGCACACTGACTGCTATTGTCTCCTGAGCGGGGTGGAAACAGGAGTGTACGTGAGGAAGTATAATGTACACTTGTCCTGTTCTTGCATCTCCCTCACGTTTTCCTTGCAGCTTTGGGTTTTGCTGTGGACCCTGGGGACATCATATTTATTTGGTTGGTTTTTTCTGTTTCCATAATTTTTTTTCCATTCCTGAAGGAATTCTTCCACACATATGAAAAAATGCCCAGACCAGCAGTGACTGGCCCATTTAGCTGGCACCATTCACTGTCCACTCTTGCACAAGCAGGCGCAAGGACCGAGACACATCCTGATGCTGTGGGAGAGGGTACCATGAGGAGTTCTGTGGCCAGCTCACCCCAAGCAAAGCACAGGAGGCTTTTTTGAGGAGGGAAAGGGAAGGCCAGGGTGTATAACGATGGGTCTGGCACAGAGCTGGCCACCCTTTGCCCCTACTGCCAAGGGTCTTTGCCAGCATGGACATTTGTGTGTGCTGGGGAGAGCACTGTGGGCTCAGGACAGGGGGAGGGATATGCAGACAGATGGAAAAGGGAGGGTAGAAGGGTTATGCCCAGCTCTGCTCAGCCTCCCTGAGAGAGCCCTGTGTCACAGCTGCTTGGGACACTGCCAGTAGCAGGCTCTGGTGTGAGCAGGGTGGGAGGCAGGGGGAAGCACCAAACTCAGGCCTGATACAGGAACAGAAAAAAACCCCAAACAAATGAAGAAATCTGGGAATAGCTGGAGACAAGATACAGGACTAGGTGGATCCTTGGTCGAAAGTGGTTCAGTTGTGTCCTTGCTGTGCTTCATCTGTCTCTTCTCTAACTTGGGGTATTGCAAGGTTGCTGGGGAAAAGGTCGTGCTGTGGATTTGTCTTTGTGCAGGGTCAGACAGCCGGGGACATATGTCCATGTGCCAGCAAGAAGACTTAGGTTCAGTTCCACTTTCTCTTAAGGCAGCCTCATTGTTTTAGACCTGTGGTCCACTTTCCTAGTAACAGGAGAGCTGCGAGAAGAAATATCTGAAGGCTTCCATGGCATTCACCTGTTACACAAAGTGCTTACAGCAGATAGAAAGGCAGAGTAAAATTATTATATGATATTTAACAGCTTAAGACAAAGCCAACCTTGGGCAAGTGTCAGCCTGGCCAAGGCACATTGCTCTGTTGGTGTAGGTATATGTTCATTACAACCTTGTGCAGAAGAGTCAGACTTGAGAGACATTTATCTTGTGGCCAACTGAAAAATATGCGATACTCTGGCTGAACTAGATCTCACATAGACTGACACAAAGCCAAGGCACCAGCTTCTGCTCTGGAAAAAGTATGCCCCATTTTCATCCTACCAGTGAGATCAGGACAGGGGTGAGGAAAAGAAGTGTAAAGGTGTATATGGTATATTGGACACAGACAGTCCTCTGTTGGCACTTTCCAACACATGCACTTTCTCTTCTACTGGTCTTTACATAGGGAATGTGTTCTTTATAAAACATGTCAGAGCCTCTTTACCATCCTGCAGACTTTTCCGTGCTGCTTTTCTTTTCCTCAACCCCTACAGAAACTTGGCAGTGGCAATGCATCTGGTGTCCTGTGATTGCTGCTCAGCATGCTGAATGGTACCATCTCATTTCTTCCCTGGGCTCCATGCCCTTCAGTTCAGACCCACCTGCTGCCTCTTATTGTACTGCTGCATGTGTGGCTAGTACCATAATGGGAGCCCAGGTTGTGATTACCAGTCCCGCTTGGGATGGTGCTCCCCAATCACTGTAGACAAAATGTCATCCTAAAAGCAGGGTCTAATGCTGGGGAGATGTTGCTGCTAATCCTACCCCATTGCAAATACTCCTCATCTGACACTAAGAGCCTAGGAAGAGGTTCCTCTGGGTCCTTTTGTTCTCTACTCCCACTAGCAAGGGCTTAATATTGTGGTGAAAGCATGGACAAGGCAGTGTGAGTGAGGGGGGTGAACTGGGTGGGACCTTAAGCACAGGAGGAACAGAGAAGGAAAGTCAGCAAAAGCTTTTTTGGGGGAAGAGGAGAAGTGTCAGTTGTGTGAAAAGTAAAGACCTGCAGTGAAAAGCACAGCTTAAACTCTGCATAGGGTGCTGTGCCAGCAGGAGCTAAGCTACAACAGTGGGCACTAATGGAAAATGACAGCTGCATTTTAAGTCAAGGAAGGCTTCAGAGCCATCTTCCATCACATTTTGACAGGCTGCAGCATGGTAGTGGCCCAGAGATACTGCATCATCTCAGTTGGCATGAGGGGGAATTAAGAAATCTGGCATTAGTCTGAGCAAAGCAAGGAGATGAGGTAAAGGAGCACAGTATGGTTGGCAACCCAAATCTTATAAAATGCTTTTAGCTAAAGACTTAAACAACCCAAAAGGTGCTGGGGGCATTGCTTACACAGTGATATATTACACATTTAATATTTTACACAAACATCAGCTTGTGCAAACAAAGAGCAGCTCAATCTTCTTTCCAGCTCCCACGGAGGTGATGCTACCACCTATGGACTGCAATCACAGACATAATTTTCTCCCTCTGGGAGTTTTCCCATTTAATTAGAAACTTACTTTTGTAAGTTTCTAAAAATTCATTTTCAGTAGGGAAAAGGAAAGGAAAGAAGATTGGAAAGGCAGGTGGCCTTCTGTAGGTAGGCACCATTCTGCTCAGTTTTAATCACTTCTGAGATGTTCAATCATATAACATTTTTCATAAAGCTTTTTTTCTTGTGTACCACAGTAGTAACTTCTCACTTACAGATCACAACCTTAAGTGGGATACAGATCAGGTTTGGAGCCTGACAGTAGGTCCTTTTCACCTACCAGTATGATGGGGGATGGAAGAGACCTCTCTGCAAGGAGAAGAGGAGCTAGGAAGAGGTTGGGAGGCACTGCTGAACTGGTGGAGGCTTTGATGAAGGAGCTCTGTGCTCCCACATGTTGGTGATTAAGAGGAGTGATAGTCAGTGATACAGCTTCATTTGCATAAACTTTCTACCCAGTTGTCCTCTGGTGATGGTTTGAGCCACTATCAAGTCAAAACTACATGGAAGAAAAAGAGCTTCTAAGATGTTAGAGACTTTCCTGTGTGCATTCTCTTCTGAATGACGGGTGTTTCTTTGAGCAGTGGCACAGTCCAAGCTGGAGTTTGGAGCAGAGCTATGGCAGGGACTTTAGGACAGCAGGTGATGAGCTCAAGCCTTCTGATAAGGAGGTAAAATAGTGATGTAGCAAGCTGTTGTATGGCATCTCAGCGTGGTAGTTGCTATGTTGTCCACATCAACCATATCATACCATGAGCAATAATCCCCTAAAATGCCTGAGCTTAAAACCAGTGGTACCTTTTAGTTTCAAACATTGAAGCCTTACTTTCAAGCTTTTTCTTTTATTTTTTTTTTTTCTGTGAAGGTGAAAATTCTTCCCTAAGAAAAATCCATTAGACCTAATAAAACACTATAAAAACTGTGACTGTGTGAAGGAAGTTCTATGATGTTTGTTACGTTGTTTGGTTTCGTTTAGGTCTTTTTCTCATTTGGTTGGGTTTTTTCCCACAAAGAGTTGACACAGCAGGAATATTCTGACAAAAGCAACAACCCTCTATAGAGTTTTCAGGGCCAAGCAGAGCTGGAGATGATGAGGTGGGAAGGGAAAAGCTATTTTCCAGTCCTGGGGACTGTAGAGCAGTGTAACAGCCTGCAGTGTGTAGCATGCAAATTGGTGGTGAGAATAAAAAATCAGAATTTCTTGTACAAGAAATCAATCAGTAATATCATTTATCTTTGTTATGGCAAAAGGCTAGGTGAATGCAAGGAGAGAAGCACAGATCAGACAGTTTTCATTAGAAAATGTTGAGTTCATTTGTAAACTGGTTTCAATTTCTCTGAAATTTTGTAAAGGAAAACACAGGAAAAGATTTAATCTAACCTATTTATTTATTTACAGTAAAATAATGTTGATTTTCACTTTGAAGCAACTCTTTCAATAAGACTTTGTATTGAGTTTCTGTGATCTCTCTGACAAAGAAAATCTGAGCACAAGCTGAAATCCTCTGGACTGTTCTGGAGCAATTTATCATTGCTGATGAAATTTTTGTCTGCAGAGAGAACTGTGGAATTTTCAGTCTTCTTTTTGCTTGAAGCTGAGAAGAATACGGACTTCCAAAACCTTTTTGTGTGAGCAGAACCCACAGCTGCTGGGCATGGCAGCCCTCCTCCCAGACCCTGAAGCCCATCACCTAAATGCATGTTGAGCAGAGGAAAGATGCATTGTGGGGGGAAAAATGGTGAAAGGCTTAATCTGCAAAGTTCTGAGCAGCCTGGTCTCAATTCAGCAAAGTTTATAGTGGGCTTAGTTTTATTCCTAGTGATCTCAGTAATTATTTATGTGCCTGAAGTTAAGCACCTGCTTAGGGATTTTGCTGGATTGCAGCCTGAATGCTGGACATCCCTGGGATCAGGTCCATTTTTAACTCACCAATTCCAGACTGTTATCCTTCTCTGTATCACTGCCCTAGTCCAGTTCCCCGTTTGATCTGCCCCTTCTTTTTCCAGATTCTGAAAGAAACTCCATACCTCTTTTTTTTTTTTTTTTTTTTTTTTTTTAATCTGTTTCCTTGGCTGCGTCAAAAGAAGTTTGTCCAGCTGGTCAAGGGGGGTGATTCTCCCCCTCTACTCCACCGTTGTGAGACCCCACCTGGCGTATTGCATCCAGCTCCAGGGCACCTAGCATAAGAACAACATGAACCTGTTGGAGCAAGTCCAGAGGAGGGCCATGAAAATGGTTAGAGGGCTGGAGCACCTCTTCTATGAAGACAGGCTGAGAGTTGGTGTGGTTCAGCCTGGAGAAGAGAAGGCTCTGGGACACCTTATGGCAGCCTTCCGGTACCTAAAGGGTGCCTACAAGAAAGCTGGAGAGGGACTTTTTACAAGGGCATGTAGTGATGGAACAAGGGGTAATGGCTTTAAACTGAAAGAAGGTAGATTTAGATTAGATGTAAGGAAGAAATTCTTCACTGTGAGAGTTGTGAGGCACAGCAACAGGTTGCCTAGAGAAGTTGTGGATGCCTTATCCCTGGAAGTGTTCAAGGCCAGGCTGGATGAAGCTTTGATCAACCTGGTCTGGCAGAAGGTGTCCTTGCCCATGGCAGGGGGTTGGAACTAGATGATCTTTAATGTCCCTTACAACCCAAACCATTCTCTGATTCTATACACATATCTTTCATTCAGTGTTGGTCACACAATGAGTTTAATCACACCAGTACTCACATTGATCATTTTAGCACCTCGGGAAAGAAAAAACAAAGTCCTTCCAATCTGATTCATTGCTGTTTATCATTACCCCTTGTTTCCAGTCTTCCAGCCAGTTTACAGCCCACTTGTTGATACTTTTTCTCCAAGCCAATTTGGACTAATTTCCCCACCGATGGTTTCATGGGACATGGGATCAAATATTTTACTGAAATCCAAACACATTGTATCTCTTGTATTCCCTTCACTCACTGACTATGTAACCCATCCAAAAATTAATCAAATTTATCTGGCAAAACCCATTCTTCTCAACCTCTTGCTGCCTATTTCTCATGATTCACTTACCCTAGAGATGTCTAATAATGTACCACCCCCGCCTGCCCACCCTCCCCAAGCTGTTTCCATACTATATTTTGGATAGAATCTGGGTTTATGGGATGAAGAAGTCTCAAGGCCACCCTGTATTACACTGGACTCCTGTCCAGTCCTGGGAAGTCCTGGGAAGAAGGAGTGCTGCTGGGAAGGGTGTGTTACTGGATGTTACCAGATGAAACACTTCCTTGCCAAGTAAGCAATGATCTGGAGCGCTTTCGTATAATGTCATCCTTGGTCTTTCAAGGGCACTTTCAAAAGAGTAGGCATCAACTCCTAAGCAGACAACGAAAAGCAAACAAAACTGCTCATCACTTTGGACATTTGGGTCTCTCACTCATGACCCGAAATGATCCAGCCATCAGTGCTGGACAGGATAACAGTATGTTATTTAAATCTTACACCTGAAAATACCTTGAAAAGAATCTTGATGTCTCAGCTAGGACTGGAAGTTGGTATGTTGGAGTGACTGGGCTCTCAATTACCTTTTATTTCAAATGGCTTCTTAGGAAAAGTGCCACTGCAATGGGAAAAAGGACATTGTTGTGAGCCAGTAATGAGATATAAATGTTTGAATCAAAAGGGTCCACTGTAATTGTAAAATGTACAGTGCTGCAAGAGATGAGGAAGAGAAAACACTGTATGGAAGGAGGGAATGAATTTTAACAAATATCTACTGCAACAAAATACAATCCAAGGCAGTAAAATGAGAGTTCGAAAGGAATAATTATTTTTTTTAAAGCTAAGTTTTTGATGCTTTGCAAATCACGGTCAGGGATGTGATATATAACCATCTGGTGGAGAAAACAATGGAAAACAAAACTAGATCATCATACATCTGGCATTTTGTATTATGAGTTTTCTACATGTGTGTTGGTGCTCCAGCAGAGCCTGTTGTATTACATACTTGATAGCAATTCAGTGACCACAAAATGTTTCTTTTAGTCCAAGGAAAAAATGAAATCATGCTGAAATTTTCAAAATTATCTGAATCTTCCTAACTGTCATCCCAACAATACTTTGCTTCAGGTGAGTCTGATGTTGAAACAGCCCCAGATGCTTTGACTGGCAGAGACTCCACATTAAACTATGGTGCATTGCTTCTTGGGAAGGGAGTTGTAATCCCACAGCTGTGCTTTCTGTCCCGACCATGCCCCCCATGATGTAATGCAGTCTCCCATTTAAGCAAGCCACACCAGGCAGCAAGAGAACATGGATGAGGTGGAATGTAGCAATGAAGAAGCTTCTTCACTGCTCCTTCCCAAGGGACAGCACCCTGGCACTCCTGAAAATCACTGCTAAAAGTTGGGCTAGCTCAAAATGAAACACATAGGATGAGTTCAACTTTCTCTGTGTGATTCCTATTTATGCTCTTCTCACTTCAGCAAAAGTGGAGACAGCTCATGTTTACCTCAATGCTATTTGGTTCACTGATATTCTCTTCCTCCTGCTTTTGTCTGCTGCATCCATTTAACTGATGATGTGTTGGAGAAGGGGCAGTCTGGAGCAGTGCACATGTATTGTGTCTATCGCTATGAGGCTTATGCCTTCATCTGAGATCTCTAAACAAAACTGTAATGCAAATAACACCACCACCATAATAGCACAACATGGGACAGAAGCACAGATTTTCCAATCTGAAAGTTTCTGAGGTGCAGAAGTCCTTGGCAGGCAGGTCCCAGTGCAGCTGAGGACTTCCCTGTCTCCAGGGTAGAAGCTCCTGATGGTTTTCCTGAGGCAGTGTAATGTAGGTTTGATGTTGTTTTTTGTTTGGGTGGGATTTTTTGTGGTGTTTTGTTTTGGGTTTTTTTATTAATAGCCTTTGCTGTGGGCTGTGAAATTAATAATCCCAGCCTGGTCCCAGTCAAGCAGGTTATATATAATGTCCCCCAGCCCCCTGGGCAGAGGAAGATGTACACCCTCCCCTCCATTCCTCCAGCAGTCCAACATTTAAGCAACTGGGGTGGCTGGGGATGTGGTGGGGCAGCGGGCTTCTCATGGTGCCATGGCTCTGGGTTCTCTCAGCTGGGCTGCTGCCAAGCCCAATGCTTGCAAGGAGCTTTTCCTGCTGCAAACTGAAGATGATGGCAGCCCAGGCTTCCCTGCAATCCACAGAGGAAACAGAACCATCCTCTGAAAATCCTGAAATGTTTGACTGATGGGTGTGTGCCTTGAGCTTGTAGTTGAAAGTACAGGAAGGACAGCCAGCCACCTTCACATCCCAGGGTACTTGGGTTAATGCAGGTAATGCAAAACCCATCGAAAAAGGAACACGGAACAGGACCCCAGCTTTTGGGTCTGTTATTTGCAGCCATATATATGTTCGCTTCATTCATCGTTGCTGCTGCAGACTGGATTACTTTTCTATCACACCATGATTCCTGAAGGCAACACACTGCTGCCAAAATAAAAAAATAAAAATAAGATCCAAACTTGCCCAGTGTTTTATCACCAGGAAAATGCCTCTGCAGCCAGGTTGAGTGCCACCAAAGCTGAGGAGAGGTGTGGCTGTTGAGGGATAACACACACTTGCTGCCACAGTTTGTGCAGTGGATGATCCAAGGGGGATTCTATGTCCCTTTGTGTGCAGTAGGTGTCATTAAAAACTCAACATTTGCTGTCCTGCTTCGGCTGTAGCACTTGGATGATTACAGCTCCCAGGCACAGCGTGGTCAGGCAGACACTTGGTGTGGCAGATCATGACTGACTTAGGAGGCACTGGGTTTTCTTGAGCAACAAGAAAAGCCGTTTTGGTGGTGATGGTAACTGCAGGTCTCTGTGTGCCACCACAGTGGTCACCTCGATCTGTAGAGCAAGAACAAATAAGCTTGCCTGTCATGGTAACTGGTCTTGGCAACACTGCAACAAGCTTATCTAGCAGCTAAGGTCCCTAATCAGGTTGTGGACAACCATTTTTTTATTCCTAGTTAGGTGCAGACCTTGGGACTTTAGGGATTGTCTCAATTGTCTGTAAAGGGAATGTGATGATGCTAAAACCACTCACAGATGCGTGCAATGCTCAGGTACTACAGGGATTCAAAGTTCCTAAGTCTCTCCTCAGCAAGGATACATGAGCAGAAAGATTTGGAGACAGAGGTAGTCTTGGTTAGACCTAAGGAGCATGAAATGTGTTACACCAGCTTGTCCGTGGCAGCTTGAGATTGGAAAACATTTTGCCTGAATGTCTTATCCCAAGTGCTTTCTACTTCTACTGCCTTTTAATAGTGAGGATGGGGGGGAGTGAAAGAGTAGTAAATGTGCAAGGATCTTATAGGGAAGGGTAGGCCGACAGTGTCTATTCTTTATTTTTTCCTTTAAAACATGACTTTTGCCTTTACCAGGTTGCTACCAAAACAGCAATCCCAAACCAGAGAAGCTGTTCAGTTTTTTATAGACTGACTCAAGAAACTGATAATTTTAATTCTTTGTGAATTTGTTGCACTGACTCTGATCTGTGGAATCAGCAGAGTAATGACTTTTGATTATCATTAACCTTGATTAGATTAGAGCCACCAAGCTACTGCCTTCGCTCTAAAGAATGGGTTCAGTAACATGGAGCTCTGATCTGTTGTGACTTTTGATAGTTTCTCATATGGGAGATTACAGAGCTTCCTGGGCACTTTCTCCTAATGCTTCTCAGGTCTGTCAGACATGTGGTGGATTGAGCTTGATTTGAGCTTGATGAGGTGAGCTTGGAAGAAGTGACAAGCCAAGAAGTTTGTGGAAATGCTGTCTTCTGCCTTCACAGTTGTCTTGTTTCTAGCTTGAATTGTTTTATTTCTCACCTATTCTTTCTATGGAGACCATGGAGAATTCATCTACCTGATGATCAGGTGAGCTTTCAAGGTACTGCAATCTCCTTGGCTTGGTTCATCCTTTAGGTCTTCATCTGTCTACCTCATGTCCTGCACATTTGAGTGGAATGCTGAGAAAAGACTTGTAGCTGACTTGTAAGTTTGTCTCTGTTATTTTATTAGCCTGAAATAAATTCTGAGGCCTCATGAAACATTTTAGTTTGAAGCACTTACTCTGTAAAGTGTGTGATGTATGTTTTTATCAACATTTCTTTTTTTTTTTTTTTACCAAAGGAATAGCAAGACCCTCCTCCTGTATGTGTTATTTTTCAGCAATTGAAGCATTTAGGAAAGAAATATTTGTTCCTTTGGGAGGGATAAAGAATTAGACAACATAAAAATAAATTAGAATAGAGTAAAAATTCCATTAATATATTTTTTTACAGGGTTATAGAACCATCTCCTCATAACTCTGCTGAACAGAGAGAAAAATTCTCTTTCTGACTAATATACACATTAAGCAGACTCTACAGACCTAATATGAGTGAGGAAGATTGTAATTCCTATTTTTTATGGATGAATCACAAGGTAACAAAAGTAGTTGATTTCTTCCCTCCCCAAAATCATCTGGATAGTGAATGATTTGTTCATAAATGGCTTTGGATGCCTAAGTAGATTCCTGAAGGGTTGGCAGAGCTCAGGCTGTCCTGAGGATATTAGTCCTCTGAAAACTGGCTTTTGAAGAATTCACAAGCCTTTTTTAAAAATTCTCCTTTTTTTTTTTTTTTTTTTTTTTTTTTTTCCCCTAGGGAATTAAAAAATCTTCACAACATTTTCCCTTTCCAGGATTTCCTACTCTAACAATCACTTCTAGATAAATCTATTTTTAATCCATTACATCATGACTGAAATGCAGAGCCTTTGCAACAGGATGTTCTTGATAAAGCAGAACTGTGTGAGGCGAGACGAGGAATCTCCAGTGGGAACATTTGCCAGACCTGTGATGGAAGAGAAGTCTGACAGGCAGTGCAAGTCAGAAGAAAACAGGAGGATATCTGAAAAAGAGTGAAATGAGCAAGAAAGTTGAGTGCAGCAGATTCCCAGAAGCTTACACAGTATAGTACACTGGGAAACTTCCACAAAAAGAGAGACTGTAGAGTGGGAAAAGGGAAAAAACCCACAAACATTTCCTTTCAGTTGTTAACAGTGTGCTAAATCCTATAGCAGAAATATCCTAAAAGGTATCACTGGGCCCAGGGGAACTTGTACAACCCTGTGCTGCAGAGAGACACTGTGTGTGTGAGGAGATTATCATGATCCAAAAGCCGTGCTGTCCTCTTGACTCAAGCCCAGTGCCATGTGGACATGCTGTCCTTCTGCTACTCTGGGGACTCACACTGTGACACTTTTCTTTTCACAAACCAATTTTTTTACTGCGGGAAAATATCGCTAGAAACTCAGCAAAGAGATCTCAAGGAACACAATGCCTTCTGTGAGAGTTACCTCATTTAGAAAGACTCGTTTAAGAATTTGCACTTTATTAGCCACCATGAAGTGCTCGGGTGGGACAGTGATGGTAAATGAACCAAAAGTGTCAGCTTTTATTAAACATCAGAGCATTCAAATATTGAATGAGTCCTAAAAGTCTACTGAAAGTTGGAACACCTTTAGGTATCAAACACCGTATCTGAGATGCCACCTGGAAAAGCAATCAGGAGTGTGCCTTTCTGTGGACAAATGCAACTCCTTCTGTTCAAGTACGTGAAAGCGGTACCTTGAAATGACTCCAAAGCTATAATGGTGTCATGAAAATGGAGCATAAATTTCTTGGTTAATCTAGGTCTTCAGTTGGTGTGAAATTTCATGCAAGCTTAGTTTTAACGCTGTTTGACGTTTGTTTTGCAGTTTGCTGCTTTTTTTTTTGATTTTTTTTTTCTTCTCTTAAGACTCTTAAGACTTACAGAAGGTCTTTGAAATTAGATGCTGTGTGAAATTCAACCCCTTCTGTTTTTAAATTCATATATACAGATAGAGTAAAAAAAGACTAGCTTCCTGGATGCTAAGTTTTGCTGATTTAAGAGCTGATTTAAAACTGAAATTAGATTTCTTTCCATTTCCAGCCATTATCCATGGCGTAACTAAGCAACACCACCTTCACGGTATTGATGGGGCTGAGTGCACACAGATCTTGCTGACTGCGATAGGCATAACTACACTTCTCTTCAACCGGTAAACCCTGGATTTCAACAACAGTGATCTTCTGCTGGCACTTGTGGAGCTGCTGATGCAGAAACATTGATGTAGAGCTGCTTGGTGGTGTGTTCTTCAGTGCAAGGCTCTTCTATTCCCATCCATCTGCATGCAGTTCTTATTCTGAAGTGGTTAAAAGCTCATGTAAATTGCTATGCAAAATTTCACTGCGAGTAGTTAGGCTTCTGTAAGTATGAAATATGTCTATTTAGACCTTTCCTGCCACTGTTTCATCTCACTAACCATGCCCTCCATTCTTATCTCTGCCCCTTCTGATAAAACATATTTTCCTCCTTTTACTGTCTCTTCCTCAAGCAACTGTTTCCAAACCAGCGTTTCTGAGTACAACACTCCTGCGCCGGGTGGAGGAAAAAATGCAACGTAATAAAGGTTTGCACACTGAATGGGTGAGAGTTAAGTATGGTGTGATATTGCATACACGGTCCCCAAACAGCTGTAAATGTTCTTAGATGAGGCACCATGGAGGCCTGAGGTGGGTAAATCCCATTGGTGAGTATCTATGGTCTTTGCCTCACTTTCTTGGAAATAGAAATTCTAGGGCTTTGGGTAGAATCAGGTGGGTCCAATCAAGTTTATTATTTTGGCCTCAGTTTTGATATGCCTGGAGCATGCAGGGATATGGAGGTGGCAGTGGCAGCTCCAGGCAGGGCATGTGGGGCTCTCTTGAAAGAGGTAGGAAGGTGGGAAGGGAACGAACTGATGCTGCCAAGTGAGGCATTGAGCGTCAGTGACTTTCTGAGCACGGCCCAGCTACACAAACTATGGGAGATGTGTTGAGTTAGGAGTTGTGGGAGGGGAGGAGATAGTGTCATATATGAGTTGATGGGCTGAAGATGCATTTTCTTGATTTTATGGATTTGTGCTGGGAATGTTATGCTCCAACTCCAGTTGTCTCAACAGTGCTCGGCAGATAGATTAAAAAATTAATTCTGAAGACCATAGAGGGATGTCAATCAAAGGTGATAAAAAAAGTAAGGAAACTTCTTCCTGAGAATGAGAAGTGATGATCTGAGGATGACCAGCTTGAAGGCTTGCTATTGCAAGGGTTTGAGTGCTGTGCCTCCTCTCCAATGAAGAGCCCTTGGTTAACTGTTAAGTGATTTATCTGCTTGCACCAAAGGCAACGGCAGCATTTGCAGGCTTGAGCTCAGCAGCTCTTTATGTACCATGGAATAATATCCAGAATTCATCCTCTAGGACCTGCCTTAAAATAGGGAGGGATGCAGACCCTATCAGTGGGATCCACAAAAGAGGTCAAGGTAAGATAAAACACATTCCCAGGGCAAGGTCTATCTGTCTGAAATTTCTGACCTGAGTTTTCTAAGTCCAGGATAGCATCCTCACTAATGCAACATTCCATGCTGGCTAACTGGATCTCAGCTAATTTTCTGCTATGAAAGCATTTCAATTTTAACAATAGCTGTCACTCCCAATATAATACAGAAATAGTTTAGTAATATAGGCTTTAAAACACTAGTCTGATAAATATTTATATTACTTATTTTAACTTAAAAGCTTAGTTATGAATTGTTTTCATTCCAGCAGTGTAAACATCCTTCTAGAGTATGCACTGTAATGTTGAGATTGATGTCACCCACCCTATTTGCCTGGTCTTATTTTATCAGTGCAAAAATATTCTTTAGTGGATGCTGATAATACAATGATGTACAATACAGAGAGGAAAAATAATGTTAGGTACCTATGGCAAATGAGTACTCAGCAAAAGAAAACAAAACTTCAGTTCTTTATTTGTTATATGTTATTTTAGTTTGAAATTAAATTTGAATGCATGAACATAAAACACAGGCCTTCTTTGCAAGGGACATTTTCCCAGTGAAAAATAGATTTTGATTCGTGTTTACTTAAAGCTTTATGCTTGTTTGATAAAGAAAACTCAGCTTTATAAAATTAAAAACAAAAGTTATGTAAGATGTGTGAAATGAGGTACCAGCATAAATAGTCTCAGCCCTGAATTGACAAGCAGGAATAGATAAATAACTGTAGATGGGTTTTGAACTGGAATCCCAGCCATATTCATGTGCTGAAAGGGAAGGATTTGAATGATGGCAGCAGAATGCAAGCCTCCCCAGTATCATCCGAGCCTGAAGTGGCTGTAGAAATTCAGGCAGTCATTTAATAAAAACACCTCTTTTACCATGGAGGCTGTAAATTATACAAGCCTGTCAAGTTACAGCTCTGCCTTTGTGCTCAGCATGATTGTAATGTTCTCAGTCCATAATTTAGAAAAGGATTAAAGTTCTCCAGTGCTCTGCTGTTTTTACAATGTTTTGGTGATAATAAGATTACCTCAGCCTTCCTCTCTCATGTGAAAGTGTCACTAGAAAGACATACCATATATGAAGGTGGGGTTTTCTCACACACATGCATATATATGAGAGGCAGAAAATACATGATAGTAGTGTCTGGCATCAAAATCTTATTGTAGGGCTGGAGATGCCTCATTACTCATGGATGTTGATGGCAAGCAGCTAACACATGGATTTGCTCTGTACAAGTACTGGTAAGTCTTTAAGGTCAGGTCGGTAAGGTTTCTCTTTATTAAAAGTAAAGTGGGGTTTTTTTAAAAAGAAAAAAGTCCTTGCAAGTACTACAGAGCTTTTAGAGGACCTATTGCTTGGCAAGTCAAGTTTCTTTACTTACCAGGGCTCTGCAACTGGATAAGCCTCAGAAGGCAAAAAAACATACAACTGTTGTATGTCGGAAAGTTATAGCAAAATAGACTTTCTACCAAAATAAAATTTTCATATGCTGCTTCAGTATTGCTCTGATTATCTCTACCACATACCAGACATACTTGGGTTTCACTTTCCATGCAAAAACTTGTGTTAATACCATTTGCTTGAATTATTTAAGAAAAGGAGAGGATTCTAGAAGACATAAAAGCCCTAGTCCTCACCTAGAGTCAGCGCCTGCAGCCTGTATTATACACAAAAAATAGTGCCACAAAAAAACCATTAAATACTTTGTGTTCTAAGATCCAGGACCAGGCAGCTCCCCTAGGGTCAGCTATTATTTCAACTATCCCCTGTATGAATGACCCCACAAAACAATTCTATCAGGGAGGCTTGACTGTCGTCCATGAACATCTTGATCATTCCTCTTTTTCCATCCACCCTACTATTGGGAGGGGGAACCAAACAGCTCAGACAATTTTAGTCCCCAGGAGATGCCACAGGCTGGGTGAAGGGCAGTTTCATGTAGTACATGGTGGATAACCATGGTATCACTGAGCTGTTGTCAGACATAACTTTGCCTTCAAAAACCACAGTCCATTCCTCTGGTGTGGAACAGGCAGTTCTCAGAGCTGTGTAGCTGCCTGCTTCAGTTGTGCTGCCCTGGTTGTCCCTTACATGCTCTTTCTCTGCAGATGCAGGAGAAAAATTCTGCAGTGACACTGCAGTTTGGAGTGGATCATGATGGAGTTGAACAAGGTGGAAAGCTGTGCCCACCACCCAGAAAACTGCTTGGGCAAGCACTTCAGATACCACACATGCTGGAAACACTAGTGTGTATCTGCATCTGGAAGCTGGGGGTGGCTGTAGAAAGGAGAGGCCTGGAAAGGGAGTAGAGATGGACCACACTAGGCATGAAGCAGAAGAGTATCCTTTCTGTGCACCTTCTGGGAAGAACTGGCCTTGTAGATCCCCATCTATTTACTTCTGGACATTGAGGCCAGGGCATTGAGCTGGCATCAACCTTTCCGCTCTTCCTCTTTCCTCTCTTTGCACGTACTGCACCTGAAGCCACAGTGGCAACCAGCGTGGCCACGTCAAGCTAGCTTGAGGTAGGCTGGGTCAATACATGTGCCACTGTTACATGTGTTCCCCCTGACAGAAGAGCAAAGAGAAACTTGACAAACCAGGGAAAGTCCTGCAAAGGGCCTCTAGGATGGTCAGGGACACGGTGTATGAAGGGAGGCTGAGGGCACTGTTCAACCTGGAGAAGACTCAGATCAAGGTGCAGTCTTCTACTGGCTAAAGGGGACCTACAGAAAAGGAAGAACCATATTCTTCTCAGAAGTGCACAGAGTCAAGGGGCCCATGATGCAACAAGAGAAAATCAGATTTTTGATTAGGAAAAATTCTTCCCAGTGAGAGCAGTGCAGCAAAGGAGCCAGAGCTCAGGGAAGATGAAGAATACCCATCTTGGAAATTGTCCAAACTTGACTGGACAAAGCCCTTTGAGATCTCATCTATCTTTGGAATTAGCCCTGCTGTGAGCACAGGGTTGGACTTGGGACCTCCATAGGTCCCTTCCAACCTGGATTATTCAAAGTTCATGCAGGCTGCTCTAGCCCTTCCAGAGTCACTTACTACCTTGTGTCACCACTCCTGGTGAGGGCTGCTCTGAAGTTGCTTGATCAGTAAGAGCTTACAGGTAGTGCTGCAATGTGTGCATCTCGTGATATCATGTGGAAAAGAAAATCTGCCTTCATACCCCTGGTTACTCCTGCCTAAAAGGTTTTTCCTGAACAGTAAAATAGGAAATTATAATCCCAGATCAATTTTGTATACTTCCATGTCACCCCCCTGCTTCCCTCACCCAAAATCTCTTGAAATCTTTGTTCAGTCAGCCTCAAGTTTCCAAAAAGGACATTCTACCCTGGGATAATATGCCTGTGAAAGTCCGGGCTGATTATTTTTCATGTAGAGGGAGTCAAAATTTGGCTTATAATGGAGGTCTTGTTTCAAACAAGGCTGAAGGAATTTAGCATTTATGACGTCAGTGGGGTGGCATGGGTGTGGAGTCGCATGCAAGCAGCAGGAAGCTGGGCTCTTTGCTGCACCACTGGCTTTGTGAAGGAGTCTTTCACTGATGGAGGTTTATTCAAGCCCACCTAAACACATGTACATATTTATTTACTAAAGCAAACCCAACTACAAATGGGACCAAAATCTGCATTTAAACATCCCTACAAAAAACTCTTCTGTGACAAATTCTTTCTCCAGCCCTGCTAAGGAAAAGCCTGGGAGAATTTATTTTCCTCAGGCTTTACAACTCATTGTTTTCCACAAAAGCACCCCTCTGCTTTTCCAAGAGTAAGGATAATTCTGTGGCTAAAGCACATGACCAGGACTTGGGATTTTCTTCCCAGCTGTTGCACAGACTTCTTGTGTGTCCTTGAGTAAATCAGATTAATCTTGCTGCACATCTGTAAAATGGATGCAGAGAAAATGCTCTTTTTCCTTATTCACAGGAGCTGCTGAGAGCCTTTTAGACCTTTACAAGACAGCTGCCTAGAAATGGAAAGAAATATACATGCAATTTTGTGTACAAATGTGTGGACTAATGGAAGAAACTGGAAATTTTTCTGCCAGAATGTATTTGACAGAGCAGCTTATTCTGTAGAACTCTGGATGCAAAATCTATTTCTAGAAAGCTTATGGGTTTTTCCTCCCAAACTCAAGAGGATGTTTCTTTGAGTGAGTCAAAAAGAAAATGAGAAAACAAAGTTACTTTTTTAGTGAAAATGATAAAACCTTTTATTGTTATTCCTTTTTTTTTTTTTTTTTTTTTTTTTTTTTTTTTTTTTTTTTTTTTTTTTTGTTTTTTTATAGTAAGAAGTGTTTTAGATTGAGATATG
>JAAGNO010004488.1:0-34295 GCA_033439905.1 Ceryle rudis | reverse complement strand
AAGGACTTGTCCATGCTTACTACGCAAACTCTTGAAATGAGGGAAGTACTAATTAGAAGAACTTCAGGTTTACCTGATCTTCCTGCATTAACTGCAAGCATCAGGAAAATCTAGAAGGAACAAAGAGGAGCTCATTGTAGGAAACCCATGTGTCTAGGATTAGATTAGAGTTTTGGAGCATTTTTTAACTCCTAGAATAAAACAACATAACAATTTCAGAGCATCCTTTGCCTCAGTTCATAGCCTTAGTTAGAATCATAGAATTTTAAGGTTGGAAAAGACCTCCAAGATCATCAAGTGCAACCTTCTACCCAACACCTCCATGACCACTAGACCATGTCCCGAAGTTCCTCATCTACACATCTTTTGAACACTTCCAGAGATGGTTACTCCACCGCTTCCCTGGGCAGCCTGATCAAATGCTAACTACTCTTTCAGTAAAGAAATTCTTCCTAATGTATAATCCGAGCTTCCCCTGATGCAACTTGTGACCATTTCCTCTTGTCCTGTCATTAGTTGTTACTAGGAAGAAGAGGCCAACACCAGCCTCACTACAACCTCCATTCAGGTAGCTGTAGAGGGCAATAAGGTCTCTTCTTAGCCTCCTCTTCTTCAGGCTAAACAATCCCAGCTTCCTCAGCCTCTCCTTATTTCCCCATCCACTAGGTGGGTCACCTGGTCATAGAAGGAGGTCAGGCTGGTCAAACACGACCTGTCCTTCATGAGCCCATGCTGGCTGGGCCTGATCCCCTGGTTGCCCTGCACTTGTCACATGAGCACACCCAAGATTAACAACTCCATAATCTTTTCCGGTGCTGAATGCAGGCTGACAAGCCTGTAGTTCCTCGGATCCACCTTCCAGCCCTTCTTGTAGATGGGGATCACACTGGCGAGCCTCCAGTCATCCGGGACGCCCCCTGTTAACTGAAACTGCTGATAAATGATGGAGAGTGCCCTGGCAAGCTCCTCTGCCAGCTCCCTCAGTACTCTCAGGTACTCATCCAGCCCTGTAGACCTGTGAGTGTCCAGGTGGCATAGCACATCATCAACCATTTCCTTCTGGATTATGAAGGGTTATTCTGCTCTCCATCCCTGTCTTCCAGTTCAAGGGACTGAATACCCTGAGGACAACTGGTCTGACTACTAAAGACTGAGGCAAAGAAGGCATCCTCATCCTCGGTCACAAAGTTCCCCTTCACATCCAATAAGGGATGGAGATTCTCCTTGGCTCTCTTTTTGTTGTTAATGTGTTTGTCAGAGCACTTTTTATTATCTCACACAGCAGTAGCCAGACTGAGTTCTGTCTCGGCTTTTGCCTTCCTAATGTTATTTCTGCATGCCCTAACTAAATCCCTGTACTCTTCTAGAGTAGCCTGACCATCTTCCAAAGGAGGTAAACTCTCCTCTTTTGCCTAAGTCCCAGAAAAAGCTCCCTGTTCAGCCAGGCCAGTCATTTTCCCCACCAGTTTGTCATATGGCACACAGGGACAGCTGCTCTTGCACCTCTAAGAGTTCCTTCTTGAAAAATGTCCAGCCTTCCTGGACCCCTATGCCCTTCAGAACCATCTTCCAAGGCACTGTCTCAACCAGCAACCTGAACAGGATCAAGTCCATGGCAGTGGTTCTGCTGACCCCCTCCTTACTCTTCCAAGAATAGAGAACACTATCACTTCATGTTCGGCAAGCACAAGACAGCCTCTGACCACCACATCACCCACCAGACCTTCTCTATTAGTAAACAGCAGGTACAGTGAGGCACATCCCCTGGTTGGCTCACTCACCAGCTGTGTCAGGGACTTCTCTTCCACACACTCAGGAGCCTCCTGAACTGTTTCCTCTCTGCTGTGTTGTATTTCTAGCAGATGTCTGGTAAGTTGAAGTCCCCCCCAAGAACAAGGGCTGTCGATTTTGAGACTTCTGCCAGCTGCCTGTAGAACACTTCATCAACCTCTTCATGATGGTTGGGTGGTCTATAACAGACTTCCAACAAGATACCTTCCTCCATTGGCCTTCCCCCTCATCCTTACCCATAAGCATTTGACCACACCATCACAGTCGTTGAGCTCTATGCAAGCAAAACACTCCCTAACACACAGAGCCACTCCACCATCCCTCCTTTCCTGCCTATCCCTTCTGAAGAGCTTGTAGCCATCCATTGCAGTGTTCCAGTCATGAGAGTCATCCCACCATGTTTCTGTGATGGCAATTATGTCATGGCTGTCCTGCTGCACAATGGCTTCCAGCTCCTCCTGCAACTTAAGGGAAAATTTTTGTAAAAAAACTTCTCCTCTTATTGCTTTCTGTGCTCCCCCATCTTTCTAGTTGCTGTGTCTAGTGCTTCAGCTTGAAAGCTTTCTGGGGAGGGAGTATCTTTTTGTTGTGTGACTGTACAGAGACTATCACAACACTATCATTGTCCTTGGGGCTTCTAGATACTAATGCGACAGCCATAATCCCTGTAATCCAAAGGCTGTGCTGGTCAGTGGACTGCTGGGATACAGCAAATCGACCTCCATGCTGTTTCCAACTCTGTCTCCTGCTGCCTGAGACAAGTCATGTCATCTGTCTGTGTCTGTATTTCAGCTGCAGGGTCTTCGGAGCAGGCACTGGTTCACGCCATGGGTAGTATAAGGGGTTCACAACCTTGCTGATAAAGTATCTTTCAATGGTTCTGTGATGGTATCCAACAGTTCAGACATATCAGTGATTGCACTTGGCTCAGCTGCTGCTTTCTTTGGTTTTCCACACCATAAGCCCCCTCTAGATATTAAGACCTGTTGACCACATTGTTCTTGTCTGCGGGATTTGGGGCTGCCCGCATGTTTCATGTCAATAAGACAATTTTATTGCATGCATGATAGTTTTTAGTGAAGATTTGAGGGGTTCTGTGTAAGAGTCCCGCAGCTGATGAATCATGTAAGAACAAGAAACATTTTCCTTTCCTTCCAGACTGGAAATCTCTCCTTCTCTCTCCAAACATGTCTTGGTATTTTAGCCTAGTATCTCCTATTATCAATAAAGACCCATTGGAGATTTTAATCTAAACCCCAAACATACATACTCCGTAGACCTCCATAGCATTGTTCTCTGATAGAACTACTGTTTCCCTTGGATGACATTTATCTCAACTCAGAAACAGTGTGCAATTCTTATCCTCCAAACCACAGCTGACACTTAGGTGGCAGCTATTGACAAGATGATTTTTAGCTTAATTATTTTGCATCCTGTATTTGTTGGACAGCATAGTGGTTGAAGATGTGGTCAAACCATCAGTACAACGGTAATGCTCTTTCTGCACTGGTGGAAGCCTGGTGGAATTCCCACCACAATGGCAGATTTCTGGTTCCCTACTGGAAGAGTTTGCAAACTACACAAATTCTCACGCTGCCTGGTTATTTCAAATCTCATGTTGCTTTGGTGCGTTTTTCCTATGGCATCCCCCTAATTCGGACACTGTAGAACCAGATGTTTCCTTTTATGCTGTTACCGATCACAGGAAAGAAAAAACAAAGCTAATGTGCAAAAAATTTGGCAAGTGACAGCTTAAGTGCAGAATTTTGTAATGCTGAGACTGTGAGTCTCATATTAAACTAGTTCCAAAACAGGATGTTGTAGTGCATGTCTAATATCCCTTTTCTACCACACCCCAGAACAATTTCTGTTTCTATCTGAGCTATGAATTGCATTAAAAAGCAGCAATCCAATCCAACAGCAACAAAAAAGACTGTATCTACTTCAACCAGCAGCAGGCACAGATTTCATCTATTTTACTATGAGAGATGGGCACAAAGGTGTTGCACTTTGAGACACTGTGCAACGAGAGTCATGTCATGGGTCCCCCGCCCCTTCCCTGGTGCCCTGACAGTTGTGTTACTATGCAACAGAAACAGCCATCCTGTTTGTTAGTCATATCCCAAACTAGCAAACTTGCATAGTGGAGTTAGCCTTTACTAATTGTTGGTCCTATAATCTAAATAGAGCCAGGATAAAAATCAGATCTTAATCTCCTCAGGCATATGGCAATTCATGCCATCCTTGATTATCAGCTTTTGCTCCCTGTGAGTGAATATGCCATAGTTCATGCCAAACAGAAAATCTCACGCAGTCTCGATTTCACGATATAGTTATCAGCAAAGTTTTGAAGTGTTTATTAACACTGTCTCTTGATCTACGGGATGCTACAATTTGTGTAGCTCAGGGAAAAGCACTTAAAAAAACTCCATAGTTTGCACTTTTTCTAACAACAGGCTGCTATTTATTATTGGCAAGAACAGAGCACAGGCTTTAGAATTGAAGCAAAAAAGACCTCTGGCAATGAGGAAATGAGCCTAGACATTTTTCATGAATGGGGCAGAGCTGCTTAACTCTGACTGGCTTGTTTTCTTTTCTTCCTATTCACATCACTCAAGTCCCACCTTCCTGCCTTAAAAGGCATCTCGTTCCCTGGCAGCAAGACAAGTATCTGTTTGATGTCAGCACCCTTTTATTTGCTTAAAAGCATCTTTTTTTCAAGCCAGTAAATTGAAAATGACTACCGCGTCGAGAACTAGCCAATTTCCAGCACTCTCTGCAGAACTGGTCTGCTTTCACATTTGAGAGATATCATTAATTTTCTAATGAATAATGAGATCAGAGAGCTTGCATGCTGTATTATGTGTAGGAAAATGCTTATGTAAATCAGTATGGCTGTGGTAGCTTCCCAGGGGAACTTTAAAGCTTATCATATCATTAAATCTGATAACAATTCTTTTCTTTTTTTTTTTTTTTTAAGTAAAGCAAGGAAAAAAAAGGTCTATTCACTGCCTATTTGTAATAATATGTTTATAATATGAAAGAGACAGGAAGGCTACTACATTATATATGAGAAAATGCAAACAAAAATTCCTTACAATTTGCAAGCTGCACACTGTATTGAGGGGAAACGCAGCCCATATATTTACATAGCTGAACCTTGTGAAATACCTTGAATGCAATGAAAACATTGTCATAGGTCAATGTTAACATTCGATGTGGATTTCAATTTTCCAGGCTCCTTGCAGCAGATTCCAAAGCTCTTCTAGCTCATCACTTCCACTGGCCTTAGGGGCACCTTCCTCATACTCTCCTTCTCCTCCCTTCCTATGTAAGGAAACAAAGAAAACAAAGGGAACTGTCCACCTTTCTTTTAACTTAGTTTTAGCATCTTAGTGATGGGGATGCTTTTCATTCATACCAGGGCTAAAGACATTAGGATAGCATTTTTCCAGTGGGACTGAGAGCTGCTCCATGGATTCTAGTCATGTTTACCACCTAGAAAACTTCTAGTGAATATTCCTGTCTCCTTCCTCCCCTGCTTGTGTGGAACATAAACCACATTTAATTTGCCAATGCAGTTAGCTCTGCAAGTTACAGTAGATGTGCTAACGTCAATGGTTCCTCCATGAAGTCAAAAGTCTCATTGTCACTTTCACTGGATTGAACTCATACAGAAATATGCCTGTTCTCATGCTCAGTGCTCAAGTGCTTCGGACAGCATTGCCAGTCACTCAAGTAGCCCTGCTTCTATGGATCTGTGGTGAGACGTCTTATAGGCTAGGAGACCCATGTATTACCTAGCAGAGTCGTTGGGGTAATTGTGGCTACCTGCAAATATGCTTCTGGAAAAAGAACCCCACTCCTGGAGTTTTTAAGGGGGGGCTGTGGAAGACAGATAAAGGAACTTGGTGCTTAAGAGCCCTTTATACCTTTTAGAGTATCTGTAATTAAACTTTATTCTCAATATGTAGTCATAAACTTCCCCCCTAACATAGTGCAGTTGCTGCATCCTCTCCCATCCCCTATGCATAAGGCCATAGCTGAGCTATGGAGACATTATGAGACATGGAGGAGATGAGATATGTTCTTACGCTATATCGATGTTGGGTAATCAGTCATTGAATAATGACTACTAGTATTTTGCATGGTGTAGCTCTTTCTCCCCTGAATCTCACAGCATTTCATAAAAAAGAGTTGCTACTACCTAGAAATGCGGAGATGGATGTAGGATGAGGTGCTTTTCGTTAACCCAACCTGATGTGACATATCCTCTTGCAAGGATTACGGTGACCCCTACCATTCATCCATCCATGAGAAGCCTCGGGTGAGTACCACCAAATGCTGGGGGAGCACAGGGCAGGTAGTTCTGTGCTGTTGGAAGACAGGAGATTTCTCTTTTTATCCTAGACTGTTCCCTCTTCCATGTTAAATATTAGCTGCAAGTATTTCCACATTTGTTAGAAAGGGGAGAAGAACTCTTCTGTTCCTTGGGGATGATGAACTGAAATTTGCCTTGATTCAGGAAAAAAAAAATCTATTCAGTATAGCACTTAAACTGAGACATAAGTACCAGCCTGAATAGGGACAGAGTTAAGCCTCTGTTTAAATGCTTTCCTGAACAGGGGTCATTAGCACTGGCTCTCTCCCCAAACAATGGATTATTACTAATGGAAGCAGCTAGCATTCAGATAGGCATCCAAACTTTTTGGAGCTTTCTTTAACTTCACTATTTTCTGTTGCTAGTTGCAGGCCAGTTGGCTGCTGCACACTTAGATCTGAGGAGGAGAAGTCTCCCAGCAATCTGCCAAGAGAGCCATTCAACTCTGAAGTACTGGTTTGGAGGGCAATGGCATGAGGTGGAGAATCCAAAGCAGTGTGAGGCAGGTGGGCATTCGCTTTGAACTCAAGGAGTAATGAGCACCTTTTTCTACTGAAAACTTGTTCAACTGATTATCAAGTATCAATAATGAGGAAAAAATGCAAAATGACACAAATAAACATGTTGGCTAATTTAAAAACAGATCTGATTTTCTCAGTGTCTTATCAGAAAAATAAGCAGGTTTTGTTCTGCAATCAACATAAATATTTGAATGTTGCCTGTCAGCTGTGAATAAAATGGATTCATACATAAAAATACAGTTTTAAAAAACATATGTATGTATTCAAAGCTCTTTTCAAACACCTTTCCTTTCTCCAATATAAAATTTTGGATGGATTCTTCATACATGGATCATCCACAGATATTTTAGTTAGGTAAATTTCTGATGTATTTGCTATCTGAAATCTTTTGCTCTCCAGTTTATGAAGTAAAGCAGGATCACCAGTGAGAGATCAACTGCACATACAGATTATGTGCCCATTTAGTTCTGCATATAGCAGGATAATTTCTTATGGAAGTGCTGGCATAGTTCCTAAGCCTCCATGTATTGCACACCAGTTTTGTTATTCTTCTAAATTTAACTGTTGTGGGAGACTGTGGCCTTCAGGAAGGAGATGGCATTAGGGATAGTGCAAGGCAGGGCTTTAAAAGCCTGAAGTGGTGCTCAGTGCCCAGTACAGAGACTGGTGGGATAAGGTCGTGTGTCTGGCAATGTGCGTAGGTAATTATTTTGATTTTTGTATCACTTGGATCCTTCTTAGTGCTTTTATTCAACATAGAGAGTCAGCTTGGCCAGGTCTCTTTGGCAAGCCCTGAGACTCACTACTGAGGTGTGACAAGACTAGAAGTGAAGGGTAGTGAGGGAGCATCACCTCTGCCCCTAACACTGCTCTTCTGATCATCTTTTATCTACACAAGAACAGGATAAATCATGTGCTCTGTCTTGTATTTTCTAGAAATAGCTTTTGGAACACATGAAAAGGAAAAAACTGTTTGCAGCATAGATTTACCAAGGGCAAACTGGTCTCTCAACCAAACTGCCTACTATCTATTATAAAATGTCTAGGTTTGTGGGTGAGAGAAAAAGCGCCTGCCATCTACCTCCACTTTAGCAAGGCTTTTGACAGTCTCCTGCTGTATTCTTATATTGCAGTTAGGATGTTATGATCTGGATGGTTAAAAAGCTGGTTGGATGATAGAGCTCAAAGGGTAGTGTCTAATGATGTTATTCTACCTGGTCATGAAAAACAGACTCTGTCGGTGTCTATAACAGGTCCTGTTTGACATCTTTATCAATGATATGGAGAGGGTGTTGGAGTTCTTAAAAGTTTGCAGATGTCATCGAACTGTGGGCATCAGTAAATTTGCTTCAGGGCAGGACTGCCATTCAAAGAGACCTAGGCAGGCTGGAGGAATGAGGCAACAGGAACCTTACTAAATTCAGCTGGGAACTGGCTGGCTAGGGGAAAGGACCGCTGAAAATTACCGTGGGTGTCTTGGTAGGCAGCAAGATGAACATGAGCCAACTGTGTGCCCTGGCAAGCAAATACACTGACAGCATCCTGGGCAGTATTAGCAGAAGAATAGCCAGCATGTTGAGGGAAGTAGATTATCTCCCTCCACTCAGCACTTTTTAGACCGTAACAAGCATACAGCATTCAGTACTTGGATCCCTGGTAGAAATAAGACATTGACAAACTGGAGAGAGTTCAGCAGAGGAACACCAAGAGGAGACCTAACCATATACCCCCACGCAGAGGGAACTGGGCTTGTTCAGCTTTGAGAAGAGAAGACTTTCACTATCAAGAATCTGGAACCAGGCTCTTCATGGTGGTACATATCAGGAATACAAGAGACAAAATTAACATAAACTGACAGAAGAGAGGTTCTGACTAGATAGAGGGAAAAGTTTTTTCATTACAAGGTCATTCAAGCATTGAAACAGGTTGCTCAGAGAAAATTGTTCAATTTTCATCTGTGGAGGTTTTCAAGACTTGATCAGATAAAACCCTGATAAACAAGATCTGATCTCACACTCAAAAGCAGCTAACCTTTCTTTGGGCAGGAGATTGTACTAGATGACCTTATAAGTCCCAAACTGATTTTACCTACGACTCTGTACTACAACCTTGACTCATAGTGCTTTATTTTCCTTCTCTATTCCTGTTTCCACAGTCCTGCTTTCCTCTTTCAGATCACAGAGCTGTCATTCACTAAGGATGGGTTCCATAGACAGAACTGCTTATCTGGGCAGGGGGAGGAGGAGAAAGATGAGAGAAAGGTAACCACTGCATAAACATGCTAGCAGCCACTCAGGGTAATAATCCAGAACTCCCTGAGATGCTCTAAGCAGACAGAGGATCCCCTCAGAGGTGGAGATTTGTGCTGATGAGTGCATAAAACACTTGCTTTCACCTTGGAAGATCAGTGGATGGAGAATAACGTCTAGTGAACTCAGGCTAACCTTCCTTTGTAATGTGGTCTACATTTTGTGAGTAGCAGAGGAAATGGAAAAGATGCTGAGAAAAGACAGGACAACAGTTCTTCAAACTCTTTTCTTAATACTCAGATTTCTGAATTTAACATGCAAATTCTAATGCTTCCTGAAGGATCTGGTTCTGCTTCTGAGCTGATGTTGAACAGCACCTTCATCTGTAACCAGTCACACTACAGGTCTCTATGTGGACAAAGGTACTACTCCGTGTATTGGAAAAATACTACTAGTACCAAAGCTTCCACATTGATTCATCAGTGCCATAAAAATCACATCTTCCATGGGTTTGCAAGGCTATTGAATTATGCAGTCCTCTTTTATAGCATTGTGTGAGTGACCTCATTTTGACTGCTGAAATCAGTCAATGTTGCAGAATTATGATGGTGTTCTTTCTGGCACACTTAGAGTATTGCAAGGAGTATCTTCTTCTAAATCACATTGCATGCCCAAGAAGTAGTCATGAGTTTTACTCAAGCACTTGAATAGCTAAAAAAGTTACATCCTTAACATTTTGCTTACATGGTGTTACAAACCAGCTGATGTTCATGTAAAGGATAGCTCTAATTTCTGGGAGATAACAAGAAAAGTCCAGCATTTAATTTTGTCATGTATTTTCACATTTAACAAATGACATGAACTTCATCAGACTGCTTGTGGATCAATCAAATGCTGATGTTATTCATTCATAAAGCTGGACGGTCATGCCCTCCATCATGAGCAGGAACATGACTAAGAAATGCTGACAAGGACATGTCACAAAAATAACCACCTAATCTTATGCGGTGCCTCTTTCAAGGCACAGGGAACGTACCTGCTGTGTTGGTATATATTGAGGGAAAGTACCCAGAAGGAGCCATGTGTTTTGTCTCTAATGAAGTCAGATATACGTTCCCTTCTCTTTTTTAAAAAGTATTTAGATGTATTGGGTTATGATTTACAATTTTGGGCTATGTTTTATAATTATTTGAAACCCTTACACTTTTGTAAGTTGAATTTGTTGCTTGAATAAAGGATGAGTCAAAGGGAAGAATCTGGTGGTCTGCAGATGTCACCAGAATTCATCCAGTATCTGTGTGGGAGGCCCAACCTGTAGAGAAAAGAAGTGGTGAAGAGTGGAAAATCAGAGACCTGCCACTGAATGTGGGAGTGGTGAAAGTGCCACCTTTGGGCTGTGGGGATCAGGTTTGATTTGCTGTATGGCCAGATTTATAGCAAAGATGTGAAACTGCTTCTCCTGCATCCAGTGGGAATACCCTTGCAGCCCAGAGCTGATTCTTTCTTGTAGTCTTCCTGCTCTGAGTTGCTCTGCTTCTCTATGTAAGTAACTGGGTGTCTGTTAGGACAGAAGTGAGAGAGAAGTTTGCTGACATGTGGCATTGGTCACTCACACTATTTCTAAGGGCAGGCTTTCTTGACTCAGGTGCATTTCCTTGGAGACGTTTGGTTTGAGCGAGGTGGCTGCTCCTACTGACAAATTCCCAACTACCTCCAGGCAGGAGGGGCCCCAGTCAATGGGAAACTGCAGGACAGTAGGAGTGATGGCTCTGAGGCAGCAGCTTGGGAGCTGGCTGTGCAGGAAGGCTGAAGAGCATTGAGCTGGAGAAATGGGAGCAGAGGACCCTGAAAGGGAGACAGGCTCTCCCTGCAGCTGGCAGAAGACCAGATGTAGCTGGAGCAGAAGAACACAGGACCCTAGCCTGCAGGCAAGACATTGGGATGGAAGCATCCCAAGAGGATGCTTGTTTTATTGCTTTTATATGGTCACAAGGGCTGGGCTAGGAGGGTTGCTTTGTTCCTCCTCTGTAACCATTGCAGAAGTTGTGCCCAGGGTATTGGCAGCATTTTGTTCCGGCTTCTCCAGCAAAGCCACACTTTTGTTGATTCATTGAAAACTGTGACTGTTGATGCAAACCCAGTGAGGGCTGCAGCACTGAAGATGCTCTGGATCCCTTGGTGCTTACACCTGAATTTCAGTTATCTCCCCAGGTTAGCATGGGGTGGCAAAGGACTGCAGCATTTACTGGTGGGGTGAGCTGCACTACCAACATTCTGGGTGCATGTGAGAGATTGAACAGAGATTGCATGGGCACTCCTTCCAGTTTCTGAGGACCTCTCCCAAACCCTGCTCTGCCCTGATTTTGAGTTCTTATTTCCCTTTTTACTCTTCGCATCAGTAGTCCTCACTTAGTATATTTTTTCAAGCATTTATCTATAGTTGAGGGACAGAATACTACTATTTTTTAACATGAGAGCTCAGATTGATACTGGTTTGAAGCACCCCAGGAGCTCAAGATGAAAATTTGGTGAACACTACTATGACATTTACAAGCATCTGATGGGACACAGCAGTATTTTCTTTCTCATTCTGGATGTAAATCAAGGACCTGTACATATAGGTATTATGTAAATGCTATGTAGTGTTTATGCCTTTCTCCTTCCACAGAGACAGAAATTGAAGGTAGCTGACTTTTTCTAGAAGGCAGTCAGCACATCCTAATAGCAAGCACCACATTTTTCTTCTTCTGCAACCTGTATTTTAACTTCTACTGCAGCCTGCTTCCTCAGGTATTCAAGTATTCCTATCCTTAGCTGCAGATGGTTAAAATATCGTTCAGTGTTTTGATCTGACAGAGCCCTTAGTTAGGCCAAATTCCTGTGTTGCTAGTTCCAGTCCAGATTTATATTAACTGCCTTTAAGATGTTTCTGTCTGAAAAGCTATCCCTCTGGAAGCTGCCTAGCCAAGAGTGACAAACTCGTCCTACCCTGTAATCCTAGGGCTTTATAGTTATAAGTGTACCATACTAAAGAGCATGATCATTGTCCACGCTGTCTCATTCTGGGATTTTCCAGACTCAATGGGCAGGATACATTGCTGCTTTTTGCCCCTAATGCCACACTTGGAACAACAGTTAAGCAGCTGCCTGGAGCAGAGAGTTAAGAACATGGGTACAGTGGCTGGGAATAAAACTTTAATTTTCCCTGTGTGAGAAACATGGGAAATAGCTAATCCTAGTGCTGTCTGCCCCCACAACAACTCCATTGACACAAATAGATGAAGGGTATTGCATTAAACCATTACATCATCGGGACAAACCCTAATGGGCTTATTTATGGCTAAGGCGAAGCAAGATGGAGCTAGATTCTGATCTCTGCTTACCTGGTGTAAATTGGGGGTAACTGCAGAGATAAACTGACATAACCAAGATTAGATCCTGGCCTCTGTGTTTGTAGCTGTTTTTGGAAGCAGCTGGCTTTTAGAAATTAAGGATGTCACATAAATCACTGGTAACAAAGTGGTTCTGGACTTCAGCCTCTAGCAGCTTCTGACCATCTATCTCTGTAAAAGCGATGGCTCTCCTTGCAGCTGGTTTGTGTCCAGAGGCTTTCAGTCGAATGGAGTGGACAATCCTACATCTCCTACAGCCTCAAGGAAGCAATGATACTTGTGTAGCGCAGGAAACCAGAAAGAGACATCTTGTGAAATGCCATCTGATCAGAGATGGGACTCTAATAATGGAAGTCTGCTGAGCATGAAGCAGTCATATCTCATTTGCTTAGCTCTGGAGGAAGAATGGTGTTGGGCAAAATGTAGCTCTGCTAACAAAGTAGATCCTTCATTGAGATAGGGCATGTTCATGACTACAGGCACAATTCTCTGAACGCGGCCAAAGCAGAGTGTAGTAAAGACATAGGTGTGAGTAAATACATCTCACCCATTCTTAAGCACCTTGAAAGGAGGAATGTAGAGTGATCTGTTGCTTTCCTATTAAATGTGGCATTCATTTAAAAAGTACTTAATATTCTACATACAAAATAATCTGAGGCCGCAGTGATTTTGAATGTGAGCATCCCAAGATGATGATCATGGGATCCTATCCTTTGCTTTTTGAGTTCCAGGGCCAGGGGGGCAGCATATCTCACTAAACAATTAGTCACCTGCCTGGGAAGAATAGAATATGAAGGTATTTGGACTGAGGCTGCATGGAGCAGAAGGTCATTTTTATGCCTTGATACTGCTGTTACAGATCAGCTAGTCCAAGGTGAACATAGGCTTCATTTTTTAATACTATGTTTGATGAATACATTAATAAGGTGGGGTTTTTTTCCTGTTAGAATTGCTAAAAGATGATGTCTACCTTTGGCCAGATCATCTTCAAATGATACAATTTGTTGTAGCCATACCAGCACCAGTTTGCACTGGCAATGGTTGCTCACACCTTCATTGATCTTAAATTGCAGAAACTTCTAGGTTACTGCTACAGGGCTGCAGCTTTCGTCTCCTTCAACATATTTCTTATATGCAAAGTTTGTTCTCTTCTCTGGAGTCTCAGGACTTTCATCAATGCAAGCAATTTAGTTAATATGTCTTAATGAATGCTACAGGTCCTGGTAGCTATTGTAAAGTTTGAACTTGAGCAGACCAAGTCTAGTTTATCCAAAGGAATGCTAGAAGACAACTTGATTATACGGTGTTAGTAATACCAACATTGGCAAAAAGTCCTGCCAGCTAAAAACCCCACCCCTAAAACATGTTACGAGAAGATGAGCAGACACCATTTCATTGAAAGATTAAGTTCAGCACTTCAGTTTTTAATGATGTTTCAGTCTGAGAATAGGCAGACAAGTTTTTCTATGCATTATGCATTAATCTTCAGTTACAAACTCTTAATTGTTTACTTTGATGCTTCTTTGAATATTTTCAATCTCCAGAAATGACTGCTACCTTCTTTGATTTAGAGAGATATCTTTCACATATATAAAGCATTCATCTGAATGCAAGCTGTGAAGATAAATGCAATTAGCACTGGCAATGAGTGCCTAACACAGCAGCTTGAGAGGCCGTGTGGTGAAGGTGTCACTACTGCAGAAATAAAAGCTAAAGTTCTGAGTGTGTGATGTCAGCAGCAGCCTATTTTTGTAGGCTGCAGAAGGTTCTCTGTTAGGATGGACTAAAGACAGACTTGGAAAGAGACCCGTTCTGCCTTGATGGTTTGCAGGTACAATTCCCTGCACTTGTCTGGGTTTTTTTTTGTAAGTGTCTCTCAAATTTTGGGGTGTCCTGATATTGCTTTATTCATTAACCAACTGGAAGCATGCAGCAGGGTGGGTAGCTGCTCTGCCTAAAGTGTGGTCAGGGCTTTTCCTCACGAGTTTACCTGACAGGTTGCAAAGGACAATAAACCATCCCTTCCTCGTGTGAGAGCAGCAGGAGCCAGGCATGCTGGTGGAAGGCAGTGCTACTGCAACCAAGGAAGGAGTTGCTGACACCCAACAAAATGAGAAAGGGTGTGATAGGAAAAAAAAAAATATTTTGAAAAATTTTGTTTGTAAGTGGGGGCTGAATGGCTGTTAGAAAATCAGGGCATTAAACATTTTTCTTCCTCTCTAAGAAAATAATTTCCAAAGGGTGGATCTGTAAAATACCTCGGTATTACAGTTCTCATCTCAGTAAAATATTGTTGTAGGACAGAGGTCTCTGCACATGAAATCTCTCCTGACTCCATATCTCTCATGGAAATTCTGGCACTTCTTCATTAAAGGGATCCAAATTCGGTGTAAAGTAGATGCCAGCTGCAGCCGGAGATTCTAAGCACTCTTATTCATGTGAGAGAGTTGCAATTTTTCTTAGGGGGGGGAAAGGGAACATGAAATTTCCTGTGGAGAGCAGGAAGAGCGTGTGAAGGAGCCCTGTGTCTCCCATGCACAAGGGTCACTGTGTGAAGGGTATGTCTGCCTGGGAATTGGTCAGGTACTGGTGTTGCTTGCCCCCTTTTTGGGGGTGTGGGGGACCAGGCATGGTGGGCAGGATCCTCCTAGAGCAGAGGGCACATGCAGAAAGCATTAAGGGGGTCACCTGGAAAAAGAGGCTCTAATTTTGCAGAGGGATGTGCAAGGAGCACGTCATGGCTCTGTAAGCAGGCTTCGGCCTTCATCTCTGTGCTAAGCCTCTAGCTTCTGCAGCCTCAGTTTACCCTTGATTCTGTGTTCCAAATCCCTGTCTGCAAACAGCCTGGAGGGAAGGGAAGCTCTGCAGGGCAGGGGCTGTGTCTTGTTATGCATCTGGCACCAGAAAAAAAACCAAACCTTAGTTTGTTGGGCCTCTGGGCATTATTGTAAGGCAGATAGTAAATAAGAGTATTGACATGATTATTTTTTTAAAGCAGCAGCTTGGCAGACTGGAGGAAGAAATACGTACAGATAAAGTGACCTTGTGATTTTGAAAGCGAGACCAATTATTTGCTTTGAAGCACATTGCCTCAGTGACCCTGATAGTTCTGCAGACATGTCCTGCCTGGAAATGCCAAAACAGGTTGTACACTATATTTTAACCACGTTCAGATTTTGTTGAAATAAAGAATATCAATCAAAGGCTGTTAGGCCAGAAGGCCACATTCCTTTGGCTGTTGTTGATTTCACCAGTATCTTTTGTCTGAAAGCCTGTGCTGACAGAGCATCAGAGAAGAACTCCTGGGGTGAGTGGGGATAAGTGAGGGGAGCCACATGTATCCGCATCCCTGTCAAACGGGTGTCATTGGAGGTCAAGTTCTCAAGCTCCAGAGAGGACCCTCCAGTGCCCAGTGATTAGTCAAGGGGAGAGCCAGACACCCTTCAGAGCACAGAAACAACATTATCTGGAGCATGACAAGGAGAAGTGGAATATAATACATGAGGGTGTGGAAGGGAGGTGCTATTCACTGCTCCGGTAAAATGGGAGGGGACACAACCCCCTTCCTGCCCAGATCCTCCCTTTCATCGCAGGAAATATTCAAAATGAGATTGGGACTTTCTGACCATTGTGCTGAGGTCCCTCAAGTGTGTGCACTGGTCTTGGTTAATTGCAGCTTTTGGGGGGCCAAGGCTGGGTGAATTTCATACTGGGATTTGAGCCCATGTGAAAGTGTAGCTCATGTGCATGTAGTAAAACAGAGCTGGGTGATTTTTCTTTCCTCCTGGTGGCAAATGGGAATTTTGGTGAAAAAATGCTGGGTTTCTTGTCTGTAAACTGCTCAGAGGTTTGAATGATACTTGCTGAAAAGTTGTTCGGATAAAAATTAATTAAGATGTACTGACAAAAGCAAAAGAAAAATATATGTCCCTCTTTTTATTTATTGGCATCCAGTACGTGGGATAAACAAGTTCAAACCTCTCCTTTTCCTGAGGTGACACCATCCTAAATCACTTCCCAGCATAATTTCATATTTGGGGTGTTTTGGCTTGTGATCTTCGTGGTTGCTACTACAGGAGCCATCCTGCTCTGTCAGGGATGCTTAAATATTTACCAAGCTGGGGGGCAGGGGCAGGGAGGGGCAGGAGATGGAGCTGGGGGTGAAAAAAAGTGATTGCCAGCCTGTCCTGAAGACACTTACCAAAGAGAGGGAGCATCTGAGTCAAGGGCTCTGATCTCTTGAGTGTTTGTTTAGGCAAAGATGAGTCAGGTCAGCCAAAGGATTGAGAGTAGCTTTCCCTCCTCCTCTCCCAGGGAAAGCAGAGAGTCTGTGAAGGCTCTGCCCAGAGATGTGACTCCTAAGGCAGAAGAAGGGATCTTAAAACTCAGGCAACTTGCCTGAGCAGACCCACCATTTAGTACTGGGAAACTGGGGGACACAACTACTTTCTTTTCTTTGTCAACGGTTTTCACTGTTCATTTTATGTAATTTTCTTTTTTCTTTTCTTTTCTTTTTCTTTTTTTTTTAACTGGAAAGCGAGAACATCAAGAACATTTCAAGTCGAGGGTGCTTTATTAAATGCAAGTTGAAATGCTTTATTCTGGAGTGGAAAAAAGCAACTACCAAATCATTGTCTGAATTAAAATCAGTCCTGACCCTTGCCTTGTCTGGGAGTGATGAAAAGTATTTAATGTCACCATTTGTCAAGAGGTCACCTGGCTTCCTCAGTCTGTAAATACCAGTGGAGATGCTTCAGCTGAAGTTGAGAAGGCAGTGGATGGGAAAGGTGGGATTTTACAGCTCCCTGTGAGGGGAGAGGGACAGCACAAGTGCTCTACCCACTGTTGCCCTTGGGTCGGTCTTGCTGCAATAGGCTCCATCCAGGACCCTAGAAACCATTAACCATTCCCAAGGTTTTGTCAACACTTTGGCCTATCCATAAAAACTTTTGGGTTTGGGGTATTTGCAATCATGTTTTTAAATTTTTTTAAAAGTTTTTAATAGTATTACCATTTTTCACTTTTTTTTATTCTAAATCAGTAGCTGAAGATAAGAGATTTTTTTAAAAAGTTGCCCAGAGTTGCAGAGACATGAATGCCCAAGGCACGAATGCAAGTCAGCAGCAGCTACATCTTGTTCTGATGTGCTGCACAATGGACTAACCTCAAGGCAATGATTTTGTTTTAGCAGCTGAGAAGCAATCTATTTTGTGAATTTTCCTCTCTGCAGTTACCCATGCTTTTCACATTTCGTTGTTATTCATGGGTTTGTGCAGATGTGGCATCTTGGAGCACTTCCGTGAAGCACCTTTTCTTGCAAACCACATGGAGCAATCGAGACTAGAGGAATTTCAGAACTATACTAATGTAGGAATTCAGAAATATAACACATCTTCTCTGCTGCTGCAAGTAGCAAAACAAAAGTTTGAGTTTGTTTGTTTGTTTTCCTAGAGGCATGAGAGGCTTTTTTGTTCTCACTCAAAGTAAAAATAAATAAATAAAATAAAATCCAGGAATTGGCAGCACAAACTTTGTTATGTATATGGTGTTGCAGTGTATCTCCATCGATTTTGCAGAGGTTTCTGCTGGCTTACAACAAAATAAAGACCAGCACTAGCACCTTGATGGTACCCTATCTCACGTTTCTTTCTTTTCCCCATTGTGCTTACTCACTGGTGCTACCAGACAATGTGTGTTGCCTCCATTTTCATGTTTCTGTCTTTTTCCCTGAAAATTATTGCCTCATCTGTGATTCCTTGTGTTTTATGGAAGAGGTGGCACAGAGGAAGGAATTCTGTAGTGTCCTCCCTCACCCGGACTTCTGGAAGGAGGCAGCCAGGATCTGGCCACACGCTGTCACCAGCTCAGCACTTAAGAGAAAGCAGCTGAGGCAGAGACAGAGGGAAGCTGGTGACATCTCTTGTCCTTAGACTTTCAATCTCCTCAGTGAAACTAGAGAAAAATGAACACCAACAAGAACCTGGAGAGCTTTTTACCTTTTTGCTTCCACCTCTTTGTTTTCTTGGCTGTGCCATCTCCTCCACACTCACCTCTCCCATCCATGCCAGCTGGCCACTCTTTGCAGCCCAAGATGACCCTTTCCTGGGGTCTTTGGGGTCACCAATGGAGCACAGCTCCATTTATCATAGTACCTTGGGGCTCCTGAAGAAAAGGAAAAAAGATAAGCCACTGCTACACATAATAAGGAAAAAAAATATCCTGATTTGAGAAGCTGACAGAAACATTTTTATATTTCATTACTGAAATGCATCCACACCAATGTGTGATGTATTGTCTGAGCCTGGAAACAGAGGTCCCAGCAGATCGCTGAAGGTGGGTCCTGCAGGGCTAGGGAACTCAGCCCGAGGACCATACTGTGAGGGAAGAGTGCAGACACACAGCAGTTACTGCTGCTTAATGATTTAATGGTTGTCATCTGCACAGTGGCAACCATGTGCACACTCTTAGCCTGTGGCAAATAGGAGGAGAACTAGATTATGCTAAACTGGCAGAAGTTAAGCACTTTTCATCTCATGCTGGCCAGGGAGTAAGAGTATATCCACATACCCAGCTACCTTGGCTCAGCTAGGGTGCTTTAATCTGGTGTTTGAGTCCTCTAGTCCGTCACTGAATTAAGTGAAAAAACCCCACCTGTAACAAGTACTGCCAGTTACACCGTGCCTGCCACATCAAGGTTAGCATTTCCAAAGCATGCAAGTGACTTATGAGACCAAATTCAATTTGCAGTTAGACTCTGTGCCTCCAAACCACCTTAATTACTTTGGGAAATTAGACTTTGGGCCAAGTTATTGTGGGTTTTTTTAAATCACGATTGCTTAGCATGAAAAACAATGAGATACAAGCTCCTGAGTTACTTGGGTAGCTTTGAAAGCATTAGTCATTTATTTCCTTCTTTGAAGCAGTTGAAAGAGTAATGAATCTCTTTTCCAGAGAAAGTAAGTTTCAATTGTAGGACATGGCTTAACGTACAGGATACAGAGTAAGATGGGATAAGACAGAGGTAGTTTTAAAAGGATAAATAATGATGCACTTTGTTGCAAGGTGGTCTCCAGATCTGCCACCTAGTATGCTTAGGAAGTTAAGAATGATCTTGCCAGAGAGGGGCAAGAAACTTTCTGCCAGAGACACCAAAACCCTTGACCTGAGTTCCTGTCACCATAGGAACTTTCTGCCCTGGTAGTGCTGTTGCAAGATTCAAAAGCGCTCAACTCCTCAGAGATGAAAACAGCACAGGTAGGGTACGATAATCAAGAAGATAATCTAGAAGGCTATTTACAACACCATAAGGTAAGCAGGTTTCCATGACCTGCTCTTTCTTTACTGCTGTGCCTTCGGCTTGACCTAGCACAGGATTATCCATCACTTTGTTACTGGGAACATTGTACCCAGCCTGGCAGGGGGCTTAGGGCTTTCGGAGGAGGGAGGAGTTTTTGGCTACTGCTTGTAGTGGCAAATGAGCTGCAGAAGGGGGAGCCAATGTCTTCTCCAGCCTGTCACTTCCCCTTCCTCTTTCTTGCTCAGTCATTTTCACGCCCACAGAGGAGGAAACTGAGAAGGAGGAAATAAAACCAGAGTGGGTGAAGGAACACAAGTGTGGAGATCACTGCCTGCCAGACAACCCAAACTCCTCTTAGAGCCTCCCCATGGGGCCAGGTCTCTTGCCTTCAAAGACCAGAGGTTGCAAGAGGAGGAAGCATCCCTTGGGCAAACACAAGAGGTACCAGCTGAACGTCTTGTGATGACCTAAACCACAATTGCTTGTACTCCAAGCATCATGCTTACAGCGTGTCAAAATTACAGCAGCATACAGACATAGCTGGCTTGTGTGGGACCCGGTTCAGCAGGAGGCACCTCAAACAGCCTTAACATCAAAACAAGCAACACTCATGCAGAACCACTCTGATTATGCCCTTCACTCACACACTCCATAACCATCACCCCTTTTACTTCCCACTGTAGTTCATCATGACCAAAATGAAATGCAAGGGAGATACTGTTAACGAGGTGCAGAGAGATGGACGTTATCACATTTTGCACATATGTAACTAGCGGGTTTAGCAGAGCTCCAAAAGAAAATGTATGCTATTGCATTAGCCAGCTCAGTAAATTGTCTGAATTTATTAAAAAAAAGTTATCCCCCATGAATACTATAGTATGTGCTCCCCTTCCACTCCTCACCAGGAAGGGAGCTGTGGCAGGGAGATACTTCAAGGAGACTGTAGTTTATACTACAGCTGCTAAGATAACCGTGAGCTTTCAAAAAGAATCTCAGCTAGTGCAGCTTGGTTTACAATACCAAACTCCAAGGGGGGGGGAGGGAGGGGGGGCGCAAAAGTAAGTTTGTTTTCCACGCTGCCCCTTTATCTTGATGTCAAATATATCCCCTGGGAAAGGAAAACATTTAACCAGCAGATCCCATGGACACACACATGCGCCTTTTTCCCGTTAAGCCAGAGCGGTGGCCGGAGCGTGGCACTGTTCCGTCCACTGCTGCTGCTGGAGAGCTAGAGGTTTCAGCAGGCAGGGAGAAGCCCAGGAAGGAGATGCTTCGGGTGCAATACTTAACAGCTGCAGGTGCTGCTGCCAGCCTGGGATCTGGGGTGGCAAAAGCCAGGAGCCGCCTGCTGTAGGTGAAGCAGTGATTTGATTACAGTTGAGAGCACCTCCCGGAAGGGGAAATGCGGCCGGAGAGGACCATTTAATTAGGGAGACAAAAGCATAACAAAATCCAGCCATTGTAAAGCTCCCTGGATAGCTCACGTCTGAAATAAGATGCACTGAAATAAGATGCACGTCTGAAATAAGATGCAAGGAGGGGCATGAACTGTTGGCACAGCTTCTCAGGGGAGTGCTGAGGGAGTCTCCATTGCCTCCCTGGATTACTGTAAATTATTTGATCTAACTCAAACAGAAGCTCTGGCCTTAATACCAACATTATTGCCTGGATTCTGCAGCTTCAGATGATCATAATGAAATGTCCTGGTCTGAAAATCTGTTACAAGGCACTGTTATGTGTGAGAAGTGTACATAGGTGCAAGCCCTTCCCTCATTATTCTCCAGCCTGAATAATGCCCATCTCTTCTATGTACCCCAAACTATTTTCCCATTTACATAATCAGGCAAAATGAAACATTGGAAGTTATTAATTAAAGAAAACATGTTTCCAAACAAAGTTATTTTATTTCTTATCATTTTTTAATGGTGCTGTCTCTTTTGACTATTTTCCTCTCTCCTTGGTTATTAATCCCTTCTCCTACTATGGAGAGACTCACAACTCACACTACAGCATTTTTTTTTCCTCTTCTCCCTGCTTGGGCACTCTTGAAATGCAAACAAACTGAAATCAACCTTCTCCCACACTCAAAAGTTTTCTATTTTTTTTTGAGTACTTTATAGAAATGGGGCTGATACCTCAGAAGAGGCAAATTAGCATCAGATTTTTACAGCCTAAAAGTTTCAAATTATCTCAAGGTAAATAAATTTACAGTGTGTTTCAGCAGGTTTTCTGTCTAGGCAAGACCATTCCATTTCCAGCAAACTTGAAGAACTTTTGATTTTTTTTAAATTTTTTAATTTTTTTTTTTTACTTCACTAAATAAACACATAATGGACTAAAATCCAAATACATCTCCCACACCCTCTCATCCACTGATTTTGTAATTTCATCAAACTGCTTGCCATCTGAAGTCCATGGTGTCATTATGCAATCTGTGTCAGCCAAGGTTTGGTATGCCTATCACCAGCAGCAGATGTTTTATACAGGTTCACAAGTGCCAGAAGTGATCTTTCCTGCCATTTACCAACAGTTTATACTCACAGGATATTCATCCCCTCATAGAACACCACAGCTTATTGTCTGTCTTCTGGAACAGATGATACATTTTGGAAAGTAGTTCATCCTTTGCTCATTTTAACTCAACAATAACTTCCCTCCTCCTTGTCCTCATTTGCTAATGGATTTAATTCCTCCCTAGCAGTTAGCTATTTGTGGATGCCTGAATTTTCTGGAAGTTTTTTTTCTATAACTGGTGGTCATTGGAAATCTTTGACAATGAGCATTAAGAGACGTTAGTGTAAGCTTTGGTATTTTTATTGCTATTATTATTAACAACATTTGTACTGCAACAATGCCAAGGGAGCTCACCCAGGTCAAGGTCCACTTTACAGAGCCAGTACATACTGTTGCACAGATCTTACAAACATTAAGAAAAGGTACACTGAATGCACAAGGGTACACTGAATGCACAAGGGGAATGAGTGTTTGGGTGGGAGGTAATGATAGGTCACAAAAATATTGAGATAGTTTAGTACACTGAGTGCATTTCAATACCTTCTGTATTCCCTCCACCTCTTTGTCAGAACTAACTTGTTGACATATATGTGGCTTTTTTCCCTTTACACACCTGTGAGCCAGAACTGGTATGACACCAATTGATTCAGAAATAGCTCTTTGAAAAGAAGTATGGTTTCTGGATGGGGAAATATCTGCTAATTCAAAAGACTTTGCAGTGTCAGTGTGAATCACAAACTTTCTAATTTCTTAGGCAGAAACAACTATTTGTCTCTAAGTCTCTAAATTACTGTTGCCATTTATATTCTCAGTTACCTAGTTGAAGCATGGAAGTAATCCTAATTGCTGTAGATGGCCAGTGGTAGCTACTCCATTAGAATGTGAACAGGATTATGTGAATGAAGTTGTTCAGGAACAGCATGTTGGCTGAAATTTGTAGCAAATGGGATTGGTTAAGTAAAACAATGAATGACTCATTAATCAAAGGAGGGATGATCTTTGTCTTAATGGATACCATTGCTATGAATTCCAGAGAGCTGGTGTTCAAATTAGCCATCCTTAGTTGATTTACTTTTTTGCTGCTACTGGTTTTCTTGTGTTTTGGAGATCTTGGCACAAGCAATCACAAAGCCATATTGGACTCTTCTTGTTCTTTGTTTTGTCTGTTTTGCAGTTGAACTTGCTTGTGCCTCCATTAGATCATCTTTTATGAATCCATAGAATATTAATATGCCTGCAGAAGACAAACCCGGGACATATGATCCATGATGTGAGATGTACTTTGGGGACTATGGGCATTGCCTTGGTGAATTCTTCACCTTGTGCTGTCCTGCTAGTTTTCAAAGTTCTCTGGTTCATCACCTCACTTGAGCTATTGAGAAAGTGTGTGACCTAGACTAATCATATACTGAGAGGTGTATTCATTCCTTAACCATCCATCTTTGAAATGAGTCAATCACACTGAGGAGGTCCAGGTGCCTCCTTCCTCCTTTTTTCTTCATTTGCTCTACTACAGCTTCTTACTAAATGTGGGGGGAAAGCAAGTATGACATCCTTTCTCTTCCTTCCCATATGGGCCTGATTAAAAAGGGAACACATGCCACCCTGGATATATAGCTGATGCAGAATGAGTACACTATATTTGCTTTTTTGGTGAATGTTAACTTCAAATTCAAAAACATAATGACAATTTTTGAGAAGTGATTTTTCCATTCCATTGCATATTTCTATCAGGAAAAAAAATGCTATATTCTGATGTGGTTATAATGATGATGTCTTAGTGAAGATGCATTTACTTTTTTGTCTGCCTGGTTTGCGGACTGTCTGCTATTCCTCTCATAACACCAAAAGGGATTAGAAGTCCAGTACAGCTGCAGGTAACTTGTAGCATGTAGAAGGGTCTCAAAAGCTAATTGCTTGGAGAATTACAGCAGCATAATGTGCAAAGAATCACACAGATGCTACTCAAGTACGTGTGAAAAACATCTCTGGGGATTATCACATTGCATCTGATCAGGTGTCTGACTAGTCTGATATCTTTGAAAAGAGTTGGTAATATATGTCAAATGGAGAACATTGCATCACTGTGCTTGTGAAGGAAATTTTTTCCTTGACCGAGCTAGTTAGTGGATCTTGTGTCTGTTTGTGGGTTGTTTTTTTTGGTTTTTTTTTGTTTTTTTTTTGTTTGTTTGTTTGTTTTGTATTATCAGGTGTTTGTTATTTAAAGCATCTAATTGTTCATTCACTTCTACAACTCATTAAACCATCGTGGAAATCAGTTTTCAGGAGAGCTTTTTTAACACTCCTTAATTCTGATGTTTGTACCTTAATTTTGGAAAACAGTTGCTAAGTAAGAACTATACTCAAAATCCTTCTGCAACAGGATTTAAACACTTTATCCATGTGTTAACATAGGCAGCTTAAAAATTATATTCTTATGAGTTACTTTGGCAAAACATCTATCTGGAGTCACTGGTCTTGTGGTGATTTATCTACTCGAGCTGTTTGTACTGGATTTAAAAGGGAGCGCCTCATTCTTAAACTAATTGCCAGTCATTTATTCCAGGGGAAATACTTTTATAAGGATAAGGGGCTAAAGGCCAACTTCTCAAAGGCATGTAGGCGCATAGAGATGCAGATAGGCACTAGCAAGGTCTTCTGAAAGTGCCGAGGCAGCTGAGGTGTTCTTGAAAAATCCTGTGGGTGTTTGGCTGAGCCTTTAGATGCCCACATACTTTTGACAGTCTGTTCCTAAGATTTTTTTTCTCTGGATAAAGAAAGGTCTCCAGAGCAGCTATAACTCAGAGGTTGCCCGAGACAGGCATAGGGAGCACAGAAGCTACTTCCCTTTCCCTTCTTTCAAGCCTAGGGTTCAGTTAAACTGAGATGGGTGAGAAAGCCAAGGGAGCCCCAGAAACGTCATTTGTAGACTGTACAACTTGAATCTTGCCATTTCTCAATGGCTGCTTTAAATGGCATTACAGAACATCTACTCCGCCAGGAGTTACACTCTGGGGAGCTGGACAGTGTCACATCTCTGTGGTACACACAACATTGCAAATGAGCAAAGTCTTGCAGGCTGACCCCTGCTCCACCTGTAGACACCTTTCCTTGGAGAGGTTCCTCACCTGAGCCATGAGGTTGCTGGAGGGCTGGGTCCCTGCCCCCCAGTTTGCAATGTGAACGTCTCTGCCTACCGCCGCCAGTGGGATCTGAAAATTGGCGTTCCTCACCAAATGCAAAGCTATTGTTTACAGTGAAATTCAAATGCTTTCTAGTGGGAACAATGAGAAAATGTAAATGTTTATACACGACAATCCTGCAATCTACAGTAGTGATAAGCAAAACAATAGTTACATTTTTTAAAGAAGGTTTAATAAATATGTATTCTTGGTACTTGTGTACAAATCATGTACATGTCTGTGCTGTGATTCTAGCTATGTTTGAGACATACCCTTCAGAGCTCTGCTTCCACTCAACATGTGCTTTAGTTTAACAAACCTCAAACCAACAGAAGTAGCTCTTTCCCTAGCATTGTTGTAAGGTAATGACTCATTTTCATTTCAGTGCTTCAGCATCCTCCAAGAAACATTAATTCCTGGAAATTCTATGCTCTATGCATACCACATATTATACTTAATAATTACTATCCTCCTACTGCAAAGGAAGTTGGTGGTAAGTGAACAGGATCTTCAGATTGTCTAAACTGTCCTAATCGTTAGCAGATACATACTAATTTATAATACGCAAAGGTCTAGCTGTTACCTACAATCACAGGGCTGCTTATGCAGTATAGGTATTTTAACACAAATCCTTAGCTTGTATTACAATGGTAAAAATGTGTAAAGACAGAGGGGAATGAAGACAGGAGGAAAAGGGGCAGTGAATGTTGGAGGTAGGTTGAAAAAAAAAATAATCTTTCAGATTTCCTGGTGCCACAGAAGGGAAATGGATCACAAATCTATACTCCATATAGTTAGGAGCATAGAAAGACTGGAGAAAGAGGACAGGAACTTAGTATCATTCCTGGGCTAATCAGGCTTCCTATCTTATCCCTCTGCTTTTCTCTCCATGCACTGGAGAAGGCACTCAGCTTACTGGTAGAAGTTGAGAGTTCTGGATGAGAAATGCTAGATCAAAGCAAAGTGCTGCTCATAAAACCTTGTTGGTTTCTTGGAAGCCCACATGTGGTGTTGTGAGGGTGTTTGCACTGGTGGCACTGGTGGGGTGACTGAATTCATTCTTCTTTGACAAGTCAGGGTCAAGGAATGGGTGAAAATTTCAGGCTTGTAATAGGGCTGGCTCAAATGGACTGGTGTTCTTGTCTGTCCTCAAAATGTGTGACACTATAATCAGATGATGGTTGATTTTCTTTAACTGTTTTGTTGTCCTATAAAGTGTACCTTCGATCTACTGTGAAATCCTCAGAAAGCACAGGAAATTGTATGAAGAATTTAAAAGTTTTCCTGAAAGAGGGAGAATCTTCAGATTGCATATACTATGTGTGTGCCTATAGGCCGCCTATCTTGGGAAATCAGAATTTATGGTTGCCAGGATAGGAAGAGGAGTCAAAGTTCTTCTGACGCATATTTGGCTGTGTGCACAAGTCCATCTGCACACACTTCTTCATGTGTTTGGCTTTGCGTTCTTTTGAGGGAAAAGAATATAAATTTTGATGGTCCCTCCTTGACAAGGTTTTCTAGATCCTGCATATGTTCGTCTTTGTTTTTAAGCACCTACACAGCTGAAAAATTAATCCTAAACAATCACAGCTGAAAGCTTAGTATCAAGTTCCTTTGCAATACAAGGGTAATGATTGAATAAAGTATACGGTACACATGAAGGACAGAATTTGTAGGTATCAATTATATTCTTGAAAAGAAAGTGGGGGAAAGGGCCCAAATCTCTTTGACTTTTATCAGAGTTTAAAAACTTTAGTAGGTTAGAGAATTTTGAAAATGGGACTTTGTATTCTAATTCAGCAGTTGGCAGAAATATATCTGTAGGGAGTGGTTCCTGGGATATATTTATTCTCTTGCTTCTGATATTGCTCCTTAATCACCATAAGATGAAGCAAAGCTCCATCCTTCCTTAGCTTTGAGCACAACTGTGAAGCTTGCCAACATCAGTAAGCCTCCAGTCTTATTTTTATCAGCCCTAACTTCCGAGATTTTCTTAGAGAAGTAATAGCCTATAGTAAGGAAAATGCATATTTGTATGTGATCCATCATTTAATGTCTGAGAGTTAATCTGCAGTTCTGAAGGTTTTAATGGAAAGTGGCTGATTTGGTGGCAGGAAGTCTAAGTTCTGACTTGGCAAAGCTTTCTGTATGTGCTTAGCCTTATGGGCACAAGGAATCACATTGTCTTTGACTAAATTATTTGCGAGTAAAGTTAAGCATCTAACTGTGTTGGTGATATATAGGCTTGTCCTAAGGAGAGAACAAGCTATAGTTCGTCATTGTACTAGCTTAATAGGTTGCAGCAAATTATTTAGGATTTTATAAAGTATTAACATTGGTGAGTTCCCTCTCTACTCTGACCTGGTGAGGTTGCATCTGTAATATTGTGTGCAGTTCGGAGCCCCTCAGTTCAAGAAGGACAGGGAACTGCTTGAAAGAGTCCAGCACAGAGATGATGAAGGGAGTGGAACATCTCCCTGCTGAGAAAAGGGTGAGGGAGCTGGGGCTATTTGGCTTGGAGAAGAGGAGACTGAGGGTGACCTCATTAATGTTTATGAATATGTAAAGGGTGAGTGTCAGGAGGATGGAGCCAGGCTCTGCTCAGTGATGTCCAATGATAGGACAAAGGGCAATGGATTCAAGTTGGAACACAGGAGGTTCCATGTGAACCTAAGGAGAAACTTTTTCACAGTGAGGGTGACAGATCCTGGAACAGGCTGCCCAGGGAGGTTGTGGAGTCTCCTTCTCTGGAGACATTCAAAACCCACCTGGCCTCGTTCCTGTGTGACCTGATCTAGGGGATCCTGCTCTGGCAGTGGGGTTGGACTGGATGATCTTTCGAAGTCCCTTCCAACCCTTAACGTTCTGTGATTCTGTGTTGTTGGCATATGCCGCAGTGTTCACTCTCACAGGATTATGCTGAAGGATTAATCTTCTCGTGTTCATTTCAGTAAAATGCTCTTAATATTAGATTGGCTTTTCAGAAGCGTGCTACCAAAACCGAGAAATGCATCTTAAATGACTCCTGATCACTTAAATTTACAGTGGAGAGGCTGGGCACATGCAGGGACCCCACTGCATTATTAACAGAAATTGCACATCAGTTCTCACTTGTTCCCTACCTCCCTGCTCAGTAAGACAGCACCACTCCAAAAAAGGATTCTTGTCCTGGTCATGTTCCTCTTTACTTTCTCTCTTGTTTCTGTATGGATTCCTTTATTTCCTTGTGTGGCTTTTCTTTCCTTATTTCATCATATGTCTTCTTCTCGTGCTCCTTTCCTTCTCTATCAGTAATTGGATTCAATGTGTGTGCTGCTGCTGTACAGTGCCTTAACTTTCCTCATTTCATCCTTCATCTCATTTCTCATTTCTATGGTTCTCTTGTGCTCCTTCCCCTTTCCCCTCCCCAAATTTCCCCAGCTTCCTCCAGCTTTTTAGCTCTTTTTTAATTCCCACCCTCTGTCCCTGTTTAAAAATTTAATTGGCATGCTTTCTTCTAGCTGTCTTAGAAAGCCTTATTTTTTTTTTCTTCTCTCTTTTCAACTTCTTTCCTGAATTGCAGTCACACCAGTTCTGCTTTCCTGACTGCAGAGTCATAGCAGCTGTGGTGCAGAAAAGCATCTGAAAAGAAAATGCTAATAGGGGATTTATAGTGTACAGTAAAAGGCTCAGATTAAAAAAAAAAATAATAATGCTACACCTCAAATACTACCTCTAGCCCAGACTCTTGTTTCTTGAGAGCTTCATTCTAGAGCATGTATTAGCAAAGCAGATTCCATAACCTTATGTGCAGCCTGTCTGTCATAACCACAGGCAATGCTTGAAATAGTATTTTTCTTCCCAGAGAAGCAGAGAATCTAATGTCACTGTGTAATAACATTTATGCTGTGCTTGATAACAAAATCCTAATTAGTGTGCAAGGCAGTTTCATGCACATCCTGTCAATGTGTTGAGCACTGATTGTACACAGGAGCATCTCACCAGATAATTTCAGGTCAGTCTGGCTCTGCAAACATTTCTCCATGAGCATTCATTAAAATCTATACATGGATTTGTTTCAGCCATACTAATTTCCCACTCATTTCAGTGTTCCGTGAGCATTCACACAGTTTATTTATCACAACCCACCAGTCTATACAGATTTCAGCCTCGGATAGGTCATTCTTTCCACATATGAACATTTTTGTTCATAGGGCAAACCTGGTCATACAGCTGGGGACAAGAAACATATGCCATAGACTCAGCAGACCAAGTACACCAAAGCAACTTACTTCTTCTAGCAAAGAGAGAAATCTGTTTAAAATAATGCAATAGCTTGTATATTACTTTAAAATCTCCTCAGTGCTGAATATTTTTGTACAGTATGTAGAATACAACCATTTGCTGGCAGATATTCTGCAGGCAGTAAGATACATTAAAGGAAATGGTTTCTCTCAGATCATGTATCCATAAAGTTATTAAAAAAAAAATGTATACTTTTGTTCCTACAGAAAATGTTGATAGAACAAAAATGAGAGGATTAGACAGACTTTTTTTTATTGTTAATCCCCCTTCTTGAAAGAAGATACATGGATGATGAAACAGTTTTTGGTGGGTTTGGTATTGTGTGTGTGCGTACGTGGGGGTTTTGTTGTTGTTGCTTTGTTTGGTTTTGTTTGTTTTGGTTTGGGATTTTTGGTTGGTTGGTTGATTGGTTGGTTTGGTTTGGTTTTGGTTTTTACTTATTTTTTTCTTAAAATGTCAGGCATTTTGGGGGGGAAAAAGAAAACTTTTCAGAAAAAAAAAAAGTTCTCTATTGGAAAATGTGCCACTTAGAAAATACTTTATGTGCTACAAAATATTTCTGATTATCACCTCAAGGCTTAACCCTTTGATCCCCATTAAAGAGAAGGAGTCCTAATAGGGTATTCTAGGACACAGGTAAGTCTGTCAGTTGTCTGCTGCCAGCTCTACTCCATCCCTATGTCTTTTGTGCTAACAGTGATTTCAGCCTGCTCTTTTTGCCTGCTTAGAGCTCTTTGAGTTGAGCAGGATTTGGTGGGCTGCAACAAATGCAAAACTGGTGCCAAGCTGTAGAAACAGAGGGCAGCTGGGAGTTAGGAGGCTTGGTTTGTGTCCCATCAGTGTCTGAACTGATGGGACATGAACCATGGGGAGGGATTTGGGTTGGCCTGATCTGTGAAATGGACCATAGACAGGAACTCCACTTTCCCTTGTGGAGTGTGCTGGAAGGCCAGGGTGAAAAGGCTCTAATCGAATTCTTGCAGGAGTCCTTTTCACTGGCTCAGTGGGAGCTGTTTGCACACAGAAGCCGTGGAGTAAGTTGCTAGGTGTTTATTAACTCAGCCTGAAAGAGGAGGGGAAGGGGAGAGGAAAGCCACTGAAAGGAAAATGTTAGTTAATAAGACAGAATACCACCTCCTGCTTTTCACTGAAGCTGGGGATGCTGGGGCTGAGCAAGGTCCTTATAACCTGTCTGGTAAGTTTTAAGGGATGTTTTCCCTCTCTGTAACTGGTTGGTGTGTGTGTTAGGAAACAGTTGTTAAAATATTCAGTCAAGGGCTTAACCCTTGATTGTTTCTCTGTTTCTACCCCCATTTAGTGAAAAGACCCACAACAGGGGCTCAGGGGTCATTGTGGGGCACAGCTGAGTCCCTGCTGGACACCTCTCCCATCCTGAGGTGCAGCCTGGCCATGCAGCCTTGCTTCTGTGAAAGCTGGTGGCATGCAAGGCAAGAGATCATTTGAGATGAATAGAGCCCTTGGCCTGTCATTTAGACCATCCAGCCTCTCTCTCTGTTCTTTGTCAGGACCAAACAAGCTCCATATCATTACGCTGGCATTCGCTTGCCCAGTCTCATTATTAGGTGCATTAGCTGTGGGAACTAAATCCATGACAAAAAAAAAAAAAAAAAAAAAAAAGGTGGAATTGGCACAGACAAAAAAAAGGCTTTCCCAGCTTAGGCTAACAACTTGTGCCTATTAACTAAAAATCATCATTAGAAAATTCCCCCACAGACTTAAAGGTTCAGCAAAAGCTTGTTTCACGTATGCACTTGCCCTGTTACATGAACGTATGACCAGCCTTAAAGAAACACACCCTCCGACACTTGGGGGACTGGGCAAATGGCTTCCAGGCAGGCACTGCATTTCCTTTAAAATAAAGCTGTTTTCTCTCCTGCTTTCAGCAATAATGCTTAAAAAATACTGTGCCAATAGGAAATAATGTGTGTGCAGCCTTAAAAGAGAAAGGATATTAGGAGAAAATATGTCAGTTGGCCACTGAAACAAGAAAACAAATGGTTGCATGGGACTTCATGGGGTTTTTTTTGTTATAGCAATCTTTTATACAGTTCAAACCACTGAAAGATTCACTGAAGGTCAGGTCTTCATGAATACACAAAGACAGGTCTCCCTAAACAGCAAAATATCTTTATGAACGTCCATGAAATCTTGCCTGGGGTCTACCTTTACCACAATTGCAACTAACTACAAGGCACAGGTAGATCTGTGGAGGTCCATAAGCTGCTTAGGAGCCCATGTCAGGTCTTCAAAGGGATGGGAATGTACAGACACATCAACTCGCATATTCTGGTTCCTACAGCTTTTGGTGGTCTTTGTGCATTTATTTGATAATAGGAGAACTGGTCTCTTCTGCTGGTCCCTGGAACATGTTGGTTGATTTCTCTGGGATTTTTTGTGGGCCATACTTCCAGTGGTCCATGGCTCACAGAGTTAACAAACACTGCCCAGCTTGACACAGAAACTGTTACTCGTTCAGCAGCTAAATTCACAGGCTTCTGATTACATTTCTCCCAGCTCTTTCCCACATAGCTCTTTCCCAACAGACAGATCCAAGGTCACACAGCTGTACCACATCTGAGCTGGCCTTGGGCACAGGCAGATGAGCCCCAGGAGTGTGCACTGGGGCCCTGCAAGAAACTGGATGGGTGTAGAGGGAACACCATTCTACAACTTCCACAAACCTGCTATTAAAATGGTGGGAAGGATGCAAGGGACTTGGTCTGGCTCTCAATCAGCTTTGCTGCAGCTCTAGCAATAGCTGTTCTTGCCCAAAATTTGTCCTTTCAGGCTCAGGCTCTATGATGGAAGCTGCCACCCCTGCAGACACTCTCAGCTGAGCAAGCCTTTGGCTCCCTGCACTGGCATCCTTTCCCAGTGCTCTATTTGCTCACCCAGGCTGTGAAGACAAATCTACCTCATAGAGATGCTCTGGCCATATGGTATCCCAAGGTCACACTTGTGTGTGGCCGTGCAACCAAATCCGTGGATATCAAAAGCAAACCGTGTGATCTGCTTCCCTTTGGCTCGCCCCTGCCCCCTGTGGAGACCGATCATGGCATGCACCTGGAATAGATGCAAATGTAAGCAACGTGCTGTTCGACCAAGGCTCTGGTATACATCTCATTCAAACACGTGTCAGCAGTTTTACTATAATCCCACTTTTCTTCAGCGCTCCTGAGTGTTGTCCTTGATGCCAGCGTGTGAGCAAGCACAGTCTCAGCAGAAGGCTTATCTCTTCGCCTTTCCCCCCAAGGGCATGTTTCTTCCAGATAAAAGTGTCTTTCGGTCTGGCAGGCTGAAATGAAGAACTCTTACGGTGCTCTGACTCCTCACCGAACAGATGGCAGGGGGAGAGCACAACTCGGTGTAGGATCAACACGTTAGCAAGCCGGGAGATGGAAGCAACTTTTCCACTGCCTCCGTTTTGAGCAGTGCTTAGGAGATGTCAGATCACAAACAATAAATTCTTGCCTTTCTTTTATTGCAAAGCAGTAGAGTCGAGCTCCTGCTCAGACAAATGCTAGCCCTTGAAAGAAGTTAATGAGCAAGCTTTGGAGCTGGTTTTTTTTTTATTATTATTTTTTACACAGTCCCAGTGATCCAACATGAGGGCATTTGGTCAGTTACAGACCACATAGTTAGGTTAGCTTTAATAAAATTGGTAAACAGAGATGTCTAACAAAGCAAAACAACATAAAACTGACTAGAACTTCAGAGACCAAGTGACACGGACAGAAGCCAAGCAGACCTCTTCTTCCTCCTCCCCATACAAGCAGCTGATGCTTCCTGCAAAAGAAATTAATTTTTTTTTTTGAAAAAAAAAACACCCTAGCAGAGTCCAGGATATGTGTGCTATCAAGCCTTTCTCCTGCTGCCAAAACAAGCAACCTGTGGAGATATAAAAAAAGAAAAGTCTGGTATACTGAACTGAGATGGGAGAGTTTTTTTATCCTGAGTGTAGTCAGCATCTTTTGGGTCTGCTGTCATTAGAACTGCATCTGTTAAAACATGTTGATTTCAGACATTTACAGCTTTCCAAAGCTCGCTCGCTCTCTCTTTTTTTTTGTTTTTGTTTTTGTTATTTTGGTTGGTTGGGTTTTTGTTTGTTTGTTTGTTTGCTTGTTTTAATTATTCTTTTTTATTACTATTTTGAGGAAGAGGATATTTTCCTGCCTCAGTTTGGGAAAAGGTGAATTTTTATACAACTTTAGAATCCAAACGTATACTTTTGTTAGAAGGTTTTTAGTTAAAAACAAACAAACAACAACAACAAAAAAACAACCAACCACACCACACCAAACCGACAACCTAACCTTCTTGCATTAAAATTCATTAAAAAAAAAAAATACCATGCTTTTGCTTTGGAAATAATGAAACCTATCTAAGTTCTACACTTTTTCATAATAATAAAGACATTCTCAGGGGTATTGCCTTCTTTTCGCTAACCTGCTACAGCCCTGAGGTTGAAGTAGTACCATCTCCTGCACAGTATAAAAAGCTCCGGGCATCCCTCACTCTGGGCACTTGCTCATGCATCAGGTGCCCCCACACACCATGTGATGCCCTTGCTGCCATATCCCGTTTGATGCTGCATTGACCCCAGGGCACAAACAGCTTATGGAGTTTCTAGGTCATGATGCTTTTACCATTTCTTTCTTTCTCT
>JAAGNO010004487.1:13581-26525 GCA_033439905.1 Ceryle rudis | reverse complement strand
AGCCCGTACCTCTCCCGTCAGCCATAGCCGCCTCCTCCTCCGTCCCGCTGCCCTCGCCCTCGGCCCACGGGGGGCTCCCGTCGTCATCGCTGCTGTCACCAGAGCTCTCACTCTCTGCCGACTTCAGCCTCCCGAGGGGCCGCTCTGCAGACGCCCCCGCCTCCTCCTCGCTCTCGGCGGCTGTTCTCCGCCCCGCCGCCCGGTCCCGCCTGAACCGACCCCCCGCGCGCTCCCGACGCGGCCGCATCGCCGCTGGCCACCGTCGGGTCCTCCCCTCAACGCCCCGCCCGGGACCCGCCGCGAGAGCAGCGGAACGAGGGCACCTGGGACCGGAAATGACGAGTCAGAGAGGGGGGCAGCACGCGCGCAGATAGGGGCGGGAAAGCGGTGGGGGGGGTGTGCGAAAGAGGCGTTTATTGGCGCGGCAAGAGCACGTAGTGCGTGCGTGGAGGCCACCTTCTCCTCCTCCGGCACGTGCCCCGGCGACATCAGGGCCAGGCCGGGGCGGCGGGCGGCGAGAGGCTGTCGGCCAGGGCGCGGAGCTGCGCGGCCAGCAGGCTGAGCTCCCATTCCGGCGACGGGGCGGCTGCAGGCGCGGGCAACGGCGCGGCGGGGCGGTGCTGTCGGGCGCGCAGGTAGCCCGCCTCCTCCTCCCTGCAGTGGACACGGGGGTGAGGGGCGGCCCGGGGGCGCGGCGCCGCTCCGGCCTCCTCCCCGCTTGAGCGCTCACCTGAGGCAGCGGCTGGTGCAGGCGATGGCGCGGCCCCCAGCGTCTCGCCGCGCCGACACGAGCAGCCAGACCCAGGTCCGGTCTCTACGCAGCACACGCAGCACTGCCGTCCCTGCCGCGGCCCCGAGCGCTGCAGGCAAGGGGCTCCGTTAGCTTGTGGTGGGGCACGGCGGCCCCCGGCGCTCTCCCGGGCAGAGCGGCATGCTGCCTGTGGAGCCTGCCAGCTGCCGTAATGAGGTCTGCAGTCAGTCTACAGACGACAGACTTGAGCTGGGGCTCAAGTGGGCTTGTCTCTCCTCTCTGCATTGTGGCAAAGCAGGGGTGCCCATGTTCCTAAGCTTTGGCAGCTGCCTTACAGACAGTGTATTGGGCATGTAACCGATTCTCTGCTTATTCCTTTTCACAGCAGGGAGGCACACTGAGCAGGACTGATTTCACTTTGTTTCTCATGTACTGGACAGCGAAGTATCAGGTATAGCCGAACTATGTAGCCACAGAAAGACGCCTGTGTTCCCAGGCCTGACACTCACCCACCGTTCTGTGCTGCGCGGCTGCTACCTCAGCATCCTCAGGGTGCAGGAGGCTGTACCATGACTGGCCGATCAGTTCCTCCCTGTGGTAGCCAAGGTGGTAGGTGACACTGGGGAAGACAAGGGGAGTGGGGACTGAGTGCTTTGCAGGGTCAGTGCTGTGTCAGCAAGAGACAGCTGTTGCAAGATGAGGGAGAGAGCAAAACAACAGAGGTACAGAAATGAGTTGCAAACAAGGGAGGGAAGAGGCTTGAGAAGCATCTGGGAAAGTCTGACTGGTCGTGCAGGATCCATCCTGCATCCCACACATGGGCTTCATGAAGGGAAATGATCCTTGCTACCCAAGATGTACAGCTGTACAGGCATCCCTCACCTCTCCGTGACATCAGTAAATGTCATGTCTAGGACGTGTGTGCTCTCGAACAGGTCGTCCTGGGAACAGGCATCGCCATCTGCAGGCAACCGTGCGATGGGCGTGCAGAGGGCCAAGAAAGCTGCAGTGGAGGAGGAGGCGGAGGAGGAGGAGGGCTGCGGCCAGCGCAGGTCTGTGAAGCGCCCGCGCACTGCCACGGCTCGGTTCCCCCCATGCTGCAGCCGGAAGGCCTTGGACGTGCGCATCTCACTGACAAATGTGACTTCTGCGGGGAAACAAACGGTCCAGAGCGGGTCAGAGGCTCCTTCGCTCGTCTTCCAGCCGTGCCAGCTGATCCTGGTTTGCTGACCACAGCTATGAAGGGCCAGAGCAGGGTGGCAGCATCTGTAAGATGCCAGCTCTCTTACCCCTGCCAGGCTCCTCCTGGGCCAGGAGGAGCTTCTTCTGTACATCGTCTTGCACTTGCCCATCAAGGATGTCGAAGACTGTGTCACCCTGGGCAAGCAGCTCCACCTGATAAAGAGGGAGCCCCCTCTGTTGTCATGGACTGTGCCTGCCCCTGTGGGCTGTGTGCTGTCACCGTGAGCATGCAGCCTGCTGGAGCCGCAGGCCAGCATCTGCCAGGGCAGCATGACATAGCATGCAATAAAGGCACCAGGACAGGGACCACAAATGCCCTGTGGGCAGGCCTTACCATGGAGAGGCCCAGGACCTGAGCCACGTTCTCTGAGATGTAGACCAGCTTGCCATTGGCTGAGAGCACAAGCAGAAACCCTGGCAGCAGGGAGAGCAGCTCCGCTCCAAGGTATGGCCCCATGGGAGGAGCCAAGTCTGCTGGAGGAGTACAGGGTGAAGCACTGTCTCGATAGGGTGGGACCAGTGTCCCCTGCAGAGCCAAACTAGTGTGGGCTGCAGCAGTGCCATGAGTACCTGGAGGGAACAGCTGAGCCCCACGCAGCCGGAGGCACACCAGGGCCATGGTGTGGAGGTAGGAGAGACGCTCCTTCTCCTGTGCAGAGATGGGCAGCAAGGAGCGCAGTGTCTGCAGCTCCACATTGATCTGGTCCCGGCGAGCCTTGGAGGCACTCTTGGTTGACCTGCAAAGCCAGCCATCTAGGGACATGTATCCAGAGAGGGAGAGGGACAGCATTCCCTGCCCATCACCATGGGGAGAATTGCAAGCTCGGGGATGGAGCAGAGATACTCCCCTAGCGAGGCTCAGTGCCCACACTACCTGCCTCTAGGAGACCAAACCTTTGGCAGCTGTTTCGGTGCAGGCAGAGGTGCTAACAGCTACCCGGGAGGACACACTACTGGCGTGGCTGGTGCCCAGGTTGGACAATGACCCGTGCTTTGCAGGGGAGCCCAAGTGGCACAACCTCCCTACCCAACCCCGCAAGGATGGAAACTTCATCCAGTGCCAAAATGCGAGCCCCAGCCCATCGCATCTGACTTTACTCTTCAGCCACCTGAAATCCCTCTGCCCCTCCAAGCTCCCCACATCTCCTCCCCATGCACAGAGAGGCAGCCCTGCTGTCCTAAGCTGGTGCCAGCCCCTTGGAAGGGCCATCAGGCACTCCGCAAGCTGTAGATGGGAGGGAGCTCACCTGAATGGCTTTGAGGCACTGGGCGCCTGCTTGCCCCTCCTTGGCAGGCAGCTCATCTCTGCCTGCAGCAGCCTGTGGCAGTGGCTACAGAAGATGGTCATGGTGCCGGCACTAGGATGCCTGGAGCTGGCAGCGTACCACTGCCTCCTCCACCTCTGTCTGTGTCTGAACCCGCTGACCCTACTGCTCCTGGCCTCCTTTTGTACCCTCCTGGGGTGCAGGGGCCAGAGTTACCTCTCCTGACGCAACACCAAACAGCTCAGGGCTATTTTTAGAAGGCAGGCTGCTAAAAATAGCCCTTGCAGCTGGCTGCAATCTGAGAGGGGAAGCAATAAAAGGAAGCCAGGGTCTTTAAAGTAAACCTGACTGCTCAGGAGGGGGTGATGATGAAGGTAGCAGGGATTCCCTTGTGGGGCACACATCTGCACAGCTCCTGGCCCACAGTTGTTGCCAGCCCAGCAGAAGGTCCGTGATGGGTTGAAGGCCTGTGGTTAGCCCATGCGCCTGCCCAGCAACTGCTTTCCAGCATCCCTGATGACCGAGTTGGGTGCTGGGAGAGGGAGCCAATGTGCCAAGGAAATGCACTGGAGACATCGGAGCCAAGATGGTGAGGGTCCTGGCAGGAGGAGGTCAGGGCAACAGTACCCCTGAACCTAAGCGAAACCTTGAAGGGGAGTGGGGTGCCTGTGACACTGTCCTCTGGCAAGCTCATTTTCTTCTCAGATGCCTCTCCCCACCAAAAGTTTGCTCTCTATGAGGCAGCTGGCATGGAGCGCTGTCTTTGTAAGGGCCTGTTGTGTCCACTCAATGTCCCAGAGACTGATTCTCCTCAGAGAGCCCCAGTAACAGCCATTCATGGACAGAGCCAGGAGCACCATGCTGCCCAGCACAGTGAGCCCGGGTGGTCTGTGGGTGCTTTCCTGGTGGCTGGCACCCTACAAGGAGAGTAAGCTTGGTGCTTCAGTGCTGGGGAAGGGGATACCATAGCAAAAAACCTCCACAATTTCATGGTACAGCTTGAGAGAGCATGCCTGTGGCTGAGGCAGCTGGTTGAGCAGAGGAGCTGGAGCTGCTGGACAACGCATGGGAGATGCCCACCCAGCCTTCACAGGTGACCTGCAGATGCCAAGGACCCCAAAGGAGCAGCCCAGGCTGGAGGTGCTCTCCCTGAGCCAGATGTGCTGCTGGCACTCTCTGGCTCCCTTCAGGCTCCAGCCCTGTCCTTGATAGTCATCACCCACTGCAGTGAGGTGCTACCAGTACATGAAGAACAAGATCTTGTTACGATTGTGGTGCCTTCTGTTTTCTTGTCACAGGGTTTTCACTGCTCCGATGCTGCTCGAGGCTGCTCCGTCACACCCACATCGTCCCACTTCCTGAAGGCTGAGGAGCCCAGGCACTTTTGCAGTCTCAGGTTGCTAGATGAGCAGCACTTGACCCTGGCTACATGCTAGCCCTCTGGGCAGGCAAGACAGTCTGGGCCCCCTGCCACACATTCCCAGCACACAGCCATCACCATCTCTCAGATGCCCTGTGACTTTACACCCCAGGGAACACCCTGAGCTCTTCCCTAGCTTTCCCTGTGTTAGCTCTGCTACAGTTGCCACCAGAGCTCCTCTTTACATCAGACACCTCACCTCCACAGGAAGGGGCTCAGGCACAGTCCTTGGTGCCACCTGGGATAGCTGCCCCAGACATCCCTCCACCTCCCGCCCTGGGGCAGGGACCTGTGGAGCACTCATCTTCCTGAAGCAGTGCAGCCCAGGAGATGTGCACCACCTTCCTTCCCACCCTCTCACAGGGTGGCACCAGCCCCAGGCAGGAGGCAGGCACATCAGGGCAGTGCTGCTGTGGAGGGCCCACCTCCCCTTCTCCCACCCCAGCCAGGGTGACAGCTCACACCAGCCACAGCCCACAGCTGCCACAAACCACCGGTGGCCTGAAGCTGTGGTGGAAAGCACCTGGTTCTGTCTCTCCCCTCCCACACCTTCTTCCCCCACTCAGTTCACCGGCTCGGACACAGAGCAGCAGAAAACATGTCTGCCTCAGCATTTATAAAACTCCTTCCACTTGCTGTTTTACAACAGGAGCTGGGCAGAGAGTCCAGCTAGGTCCAGGCCCCCACATCAGGCTCAGCTTGGGGCTGGGGCCAGCCATCTGGTGCCAGGAAGCTGGTCAGCACTGGCAGGTGCAGGCGTGGAAGTCCCTGCTCTCTCGAAGCACTGTAGGAACAGTTCATAGCCTGAGGCCAATCCCAGGACCATGGCTGGTGGTCAGAGTTGATTCAGGCCCTTGGAAAGTGGCTGGGGACTAGGCCAGCACAGATGCAGCTCCACAGGCAAGGGGAAGGAAGACAGGAGATGCTGGAGCCATCAGCAAAGAAGGGAGTTCACAGTTGTGCTGCTGGGGAGAGCCAATTTCTTCCCTGGTGGCCTGCTCCGCCTGCATGCTCATGCTGCCCAATGCATGACAAGGGCAGAGGGCGGCCTGACTAGGGCAAGACAAACTGAGCTTACAACGTTCCTTCCTTGAAAGGGCAAAAAACTCATGCAGGCAGTGGAGGAAGAGGTCAGTGTGTGGAGGGGTGAGAGCAGGGTGGTAGAGGGATGAGCCGGCGTCAGCCCTGGGATGAGACAATGGGGCGGCTGATGGTGCTGTTTGTTGTCATGGCCGAGAGCTCCCATCTGTAACACACCAATAGGATACACTGAGACAAAGCGCAAACACAGCGCCCAGGGCCAGTGCAGCTCCACTGGTGGTCTCCAGCTCAGCCTGCCCTGAAGCTGCAGTGCTGAAGAGGGCCCCAGGCAGCCCTCAGCCAGGGCTGGAGTACCCCAAGGACAGAGAATACCCATGGGGTGATCTCCCAGCAAGGTACCTGATGTCATGGGGAAGGCAGGACTGGTCCAGGCTGTATTGAATCACTGCTAGCTTACACAGCGTCTTTAGACTGGGGCCTGCAGAAAGAGGGCAGTTAGCCACAACAGTTCTCATCTGGACACTACTGGGGAGGGTCCAGGCATCAATCAGAGCCATAGGAAAGAGGGCAGAGCACCCCGGCCACCTCTCTGGGGAACAAGGCAGGGTGCACACCGGGAATAGAGCAGTTTCTTGTGCTCCCACAAGAAATCTGTGTGAAGGAGCGCATGAAGAGCCATGAGCCCAGCTCAGGCCTGCAAGCACAGCTTGGTCTGTCTTAAGCCATATATACCAGCCAAACATAGCTCCTCTTGGAGCCAGGCACCTGGAGCCGTGTAGGACACAGTATGGTGCTTCATAGCAAGGCCTGCTCACGGGGCACCTCATGGCGAGAGGCGCAAGCAGGGCAGGGAGTGCTCACGTACTGAAGTCAAGGATGTAGAGATCTGAGTGATCCATCAGGTCAAATTCATCACCCATTCCCTCTTCTGGAGACGGGCTGCAGAAACCAAGCAAAGCGTGTCAGTCAGTGCCAAAATGCTTGTACACCAGTTGTACACAGTCCCTCAGGCTCCCCAAGGGCTGAGCAAGTCCAGACTGTTCTGGCCTGCCTGCCCCATGCAGGGGTCCTCTGATCCCTCTCGCTCCTGTGCTTCCCAAACAGCACCCAAAGCCATCACTCTCCCAGCTCTTTGCAGAGCAGGCAGAGCTGCACAGAGTCAGGGGGCAGAAATATACCCCATCTCCTCTGCAATCCATAGCAGGGAATGGGGGGATCTGCTGCCTCCTCACGCACAACCACAACAGCTCCAGCTGTGAGCCAACCCCTGACCTCACCCGTCTCTGTTACCTTGCTGCACCTCCAAACACAGGTCCCACTCTGCAGGGAACATCCCTTTTCCATTCTTGGACATTGATCAGCCTCTAGCTGGTTTCACACGAGTCCTTCCCCAAGTACCTCCCAAGCTGCTCTCCAACAACTGAGCAACCCTGGGGCCTCCCCAAGAACTGTGGCACCCACCCTCAGGAGGAGGGTGCTTACAAACAGCTGCCTCCAGGGCTGAGATTTTTTTCAGGGTTCTGTTTGCTCAGTAATTTCAGTAGATGTGACCCTCCAAAAAGCTCCACTCAGAGAAGCAAAGCTGAGCCCCAGGAGAAGGCTGAGAATAACTCTGAGCAGGTTGGGGAAGGGATGTTACAGTAGCTTGTGAAAGCAGACAGGCAGCTTGTACAAGCATCTGTCCCACTCTTTTTGTGACAAACAGGCCCAATGGGCTGCTCCACAGCAGGTAGGGCCAGACTGGCATCACCTGGAGAACTCACTGCACCGTTGGGGGTCTAACAAGCTTCACAGCAATGCTGTATCATGGAAGGCTGCCCTAGTAACACATTAGGAAACACATAGACCAAACTGCCTGGGCAGGCAGAGGTCAGCCCATCCCTACTGGGCACAAAACACCACATGGGGCACCATGACACAGCCCACACCGTGTCCTATTATAGACAGACCTCAGGCAAACTTCACCTCATGGCCAAGGAGAGGCATGCAATGGGAAGTACAAGGACTTGGGAGAACATCACATGGGACAGGCATTTGATCTAAGAAGAATCAGACACCATACAATGGCACAGTATAAAGCCTAAAAAAACAGTGCTGGTGTCCTCACTGAGGTAGGGGAGATAAGCTGGAGACCCAAGAGGAGTTTTTGAAAGGCTTTCTAGTTGCAGGGCCACAGATCATGGGAGCCATGACCTATCTCCAGGTGGCAGACTCACCAAGTAGCAAGTGGCCATTCAAATTTTTGGCAACCTGGTGAAGCAACAAAAGGAGCAGCCATATACTGCAGGCAACACTGCTGTGCCCACCTCAAGCCTAGCTTCCCACTGCTTCACCAAACATCTGCAGACTGCTACGTGCTGTATGTTACTCATGAGTCATGCTGTGGAAACCTGTGAGGTGGATTATCCTGTCTATTAAGCTCCCAGAAGCACTGATGCTGCTGGGGACAGAGGGAGTATGCTCTGTACCACACTGCCACAACACCCACAGTGGGCTGGAGGGTGATAAGCCAAGGTGCCTTCTCCAAGAACAATGTGGAAGGTGCTCTGCAGGAGTTCAATTTTTTCTATAGAGCAGTGAAGGCAGCAGTAGCAGCAAATGAGCACCTGAAGCAGATGTGGAGGTTTTCACCTGGCTCAGTGGCAGCTCTTTCCTTTATCCACAAGAGCCATATGTACCTGCTACATGAGCACAAACTCTACTAAAAGCCCACAGGTTAGCAACCTGCAGCCAGGAAAACATCCCATTCTATTAGCTTGTGTTCCTTTGGCTAGGCCAGCAGCTGAACTGCTTTTGGATTCTGCAGCATGAGCTGAAGTTGTGTAGCAAGCACAACACCACAAGGCTTGAAACAGATTCTGCCTAGCCACAGGCTGTTCATTGCTCCAGTTCTCACATGGTTAAGACCCACTGCAATTATTTCAGCACAGCCATTGAGATACTGTAAGAGAATTGTAGAGAAAGCAGCCAGGAAACATCTGCATGGCACAGGAAGCACAGACATTTCTCAGTTTGAGTTGGGAATCACTGTGAGCTCCAGCCTCAGCTTCCCGGTTGTGCCAAAATGGGGATGCCATCTCAGAAGATTCTAACTGAGCACTGATCAGTGCAGCAGTCATTTTAAACCGATACGAATTTGCTGATACTCCCACCTGATGCTGGACCTGGAATGCTAGTGAGGAGCTATAACTTCACGCATCTCTAGGGAACAGACAGCCTCACCTATGGTTTCTTGCCTCTGCAGTCTTGATGGAACAGCCAAAGCACCCGAGAGAATGGTCACTGCAGCCCCTAGCACACAGAGCAGCCGGTGCTGGAACAGTAGTGCTTGGACCAGGGGAAAGCACTCTGATGACTGAAGGTTGTTTGGAGAATTTGAAAGAAAGGAAAGGTCCTTTAAGTCCTGCTTTCATTTGTGACAGTGTAATTTAGTGCATCCTCACTGCTTAGCTGGGACGTCATGCTGTGACTTCTCACCCCAGTGTCACTTGCTTCCCCACCTATGGCCCAGTAAACTTCACATCTCACAGGACATGAGACAGTACCTCCTCCTGCCAGGTTCCCATAACCCCAGAACAAACTGTGGGGCACAGCTCACTGTTCGCAGAGAAAACCTTTTCCTGATGGGTCCCATCTGCCCGGATACAGGCAAGAGCCCCTTTAATTCCACAGCTGTGTGTTTGCCACACCACAATCTAATCTCACATCCACGTCACTAGAAACCCTAGACCATCCCTTATCTTTCAAAGGAAAAGCCAGCAGGCACCGTGTCTGTCTGTGGTTTTAATCTGCAAACTGCAAGCAGCTAGGGAAAGACTGGAGTTCAAGACCAGAAGAGCCCCAAGTCGCAGACAGCAGGGTGCAAGGCACCCCTTTGACAGCCATAGCCCAGCAAAACTGCTTATTCCAGCTGCACAGCAACTCAGCAAGTTGGCAGGTGCCCTTGGGCCCTGCACCAAGCACCTAGTGAGAGTCCCTACTCGCTCACCAGAGCTAGGCATTTTGAAGCCTTGTCAGGGAAAACACAGCCTCAAGCCAAACCTGGATTGGCATCTGTTCAGCCAAACTCCATTTTACAGCATTCCCTGTCCCCATGGTTGCCCTTTGTGGATGGTCTCTGCATGCTGAAGGGCTGGTGGGTTTGGGATGAAACCAGACCAGGGCCACAACTGTGACAGCTAACAGGAACACTGAGCTTAGTGCTACGTGACTTTCTGGTTACTTAAATGGGACACAAGAGACAAAACTGCTGCTGGCCACTGTGAGAGACCACAGCTGGGGCAAAAAGACCAAGCTCTGGACAGGACTACAGAAGAAACTAAGCATTTGAATGCCACAGGAGCAGGCATCCTGCAGAAACACCTCCTGAACAGTTTACAGTGTACGTGAACCCCGTAACAGAAGGCAGGACACAAAGGGATTTTGCCTGCCTGTCCCACAGTGTTGCTGCCTAGCAAGCTGAGCTGCTGGCTGATCCTCCAAGGAGCTCTGCCGGACCTCCGTGCTGTGCGCTCCCCCTCCCCCATCCCGGGCAGGAGAGCACATGTCAGGAGGCAGACCACAGAGAGTTCTCCATTACAATGACTTCCCGGAAAACTTATCTCGCCAGGCAGCTCCAGAATACACCTGATAACTGTTACAGGAAGCAAGCACAGCCCCCACACCCGTCTCCCCCTTCCCCAGCCTGAAAGTCCCTCCCTCCAGTCCAAGCAGGCTGCATTCCTGGCTGCCTAGCAGCTCTTCCTATCCCAAAGTAGTGCTGATGAACTGGCCTGCACTGGGTCTGAGCCTGGATTAAGGAACAATACTGAAGTTGGTTGGCAGAGAAGACCAGGCATTGCTGCATTGCCTGGCAGAGCTGGACCCAAATCCAAAAAGCTGGTGTCAAACTGTTGTAGTTTGCTAGCATTTCCTAGGAGTGCCTACATTTAACAACAGACTTCAGCTGCTGCTGCAACACAAATCTACACCACAGTATCTGAGTGCATCTAAAACTGCTGCCATCAAGTCCTACCAAGCCTTCTACTGTACAGAGCCATACCCACTGCCTGTTGAGGAGACTGGATAAACTCATCACCTCTACACACCTCACCTGCACTAAGCACTCCCTCACACCCACATGGACATCCTACAACTAAGCACACACTCCCAGCACTCCTGGTGCTTGAAGGTCCTTCACTCCGTCACACACTGATATGGTCAGCCCATCAGCAGAACCCACCTTGCCTTGTTCTCTGCCCCAACTTGTCTTCACAAGTATCCCCAAAAAGCCACTGCCAGGGTCCTAGAGAAAGCCCCAAAACTTTCCAAACCATGTGGAGGGCTGAAAGCATTTCAGATGTCCCTGCAAGGTAGATGCTGGCAAACAGGCCTGTGCTCCAGAGCTGCAATTTGTCATTCCAGATAGCATAGAGCACGTCCTGGTGATGGGTCACTTCCTTTCTTTTAGCAGCTGTTAAGGCTCTTGGCCACATCCATCTGCCCTGCACGCTGACAGTGTCACTTCCAGTGTTTGACAGCTAAATCCTTAACACCAAGTCCCTTTTGTGAATGGAAACTTTGCTATGAAACACTGGCACAGAAGGGAACATTGTCTTGTGGGCTCCTCAAAAAACTCCCACCTAAGCCAACATCCCACTGCAGCTTGGCAGACACCACATTTGCCAAAGAGAAAAAGAAACTCTGGTGGGAAAAGTAGGGCAGCTTGTAGGGGAGGATAAGTCAGTCTGAGGTCTGCTACAGCACAACAGACCAGGCTACTTGTCCTTCTGGCAGAATTTCCTCTCCCTCCCCACCACCTCTTTCACTGAAAGCTTGACCACCGCACAACAGCTCCCAAACAGCATGTTACATACTTCTGCCTCTACTTGTATAAGGTGTCACCCTTGCAAGCTTACATGACATCTTCAGTCTATGCCTTGTCCTTTTTCCAGAGGAGATCTGATCTACATGATTTCTTAACATGTAAGGTAGATGGACAGTTGCCATGTGCCTCTGAAGCACATTTGACTACAGCATGGGGCAGAGTGCAGAGGGACACAGTGCTGAAGGCAACGGTAAACCCTGTCACAGAGCTACTCCACACAACTCACCTGGTGCCTCCAAAGAGAATTATTTTGTCCCCAACTCTGCAGCAGCACTGTCGGCGTCGAGGACATGGGCCTTTCCCCTTGGGCTCAATCTTCCTCCAAGAAAGAGAAACTAAGTGGTGGAAAAGAGCGCACCAGCTTGTCACAAGAGCCTGGCCAATACCCAGGTATAATCAGGTTACGGATTTAAACAGATCACAGCAAAATGGAGGCCCATTACCCCACAGATAACAGCTAGCCAACATCCACCCCCTGTGCTGACCTCTTCTCGCTAGTGGCAAAACGATGCATTTCTATGAGGTTGCTACTAAAGTGTGGCTTAGATGTCAGGCACGGCCCTGGAGCTCTGCCTGCCGAGACGGGAGTTGCAGATCGAGGTCTTGTGCTTGCCAAGCCTGGGCGCCAGGACTTGCGGGCTGCCACGGCAGCGGGCCGGACATCACAGCGCAGAGCTCCCGGGGCAGGCAGCACCCCCTACCCCAGCAGCCCTCTGAGGTCCAGATCTGGAGGGAAACTCAGGAACCAGCTCCATCTGCTGGCAGCCACTGTGAATGCAAAGCATTCTCGCAGAGTGGAGACTGAGGGGACAGCTTAGTTGTGGGAGGGGAGCATGGGGAACTGAACCAGATGGAGAAGACGGTGGCCTTTGTCCTTGCTGCTCTCTGTGGCAAGGATTCCGAGGCGTCATTAATCACTAACGCACAGCACTGAAACCTTCAGGAACTCTCACACTAGCTCACAGATCAGCTTGGGGAGCAGCAAGTTGGCAGCTCTCAGGTAACTTTATTATGCAAAGCAATTAGCAAACAAAATCAGTCTAATGAGACTGCAAAAAAAGTTCCTGAGGGCCACCAACATGGTTCACAGTTGACTGATATTCAGGGTACCAGCTGAAGAACCACCCTTTCTGCTGCACAGTTTGATCTGGTATCAAGAGAGTGGGGTATGGTGATCCTGCAGCTTAAGTTGAGTGGTTTCCCCAGCTACCCTAACCCCATTGCTTCCCCATATCTTCTTTTCTGACAACAATTACGCATGTTTAAGAACAAGACATAGTTTTGCCCTTTGATTAGCTGTGTCTTTCAGCAATACTTCCTTTTCTGCTTTCTGACTGAGATTTGGAGACAGTCCAAGGA
>JAAGNO010004487.1:0-12019 GCA_033439905.1 Ceryle rudis | reverse complement strand
ATAGAGGTAAAAATATATGTTTTGGGGAAGAAAAAAAATCCACCATTTTTTAGGTCTACTATCCCAACCATCTTCTTTGCAAAACAATGAGCATAATCAGCGTAATGCCATAACTTTGCTAAGTTATAAAAGGAAAGCAAGCATGGATACAAATATGTCCCTGTATTCTGCTCTACCAATGCCTTGGGATAGGAACACCCTCTTTCTCAAGGGATTGCCAAGTAACACTTAAAGAGACTACTCACCAGCTGCTCATAACCTCCGAAGATAAACATGCTCTTTGCCAGGACACAAGCTGAGTGCCCATCTCTCGCTCCTGGGACCATTCCAGACACTTTTGGCGTGAACCACTTGTGCGTGTCTGAAACAGAACAGGAGGCAATGCTAAGAAAATACAACAGATGTTGAGACAGGATAGCTCTTTACTACTGTTCTTCATTTCTAACACAGAACACCTTCTCTCTTTTCCACACAACACCTGCTTCTCCAGAGAGGCTACAACCTCCCTCAGGCAAGGCTACCTGCCTGAGCCTCCCAGAGGGGTATAGTGACAAAGGTCTCAGCTCCTGGGCATGGTCATTGACCCTACCTGACCTAACAAACAGCTCATGTTTTAAGTGTGAGTAGTAAAGTACTGCTTGAGCAACGTTAATTTTATTGAATCCCTGCAAAGCCTACTTGTGAGTCACTTAACTCTGCATTTCAATTACAGTGGCTCAGTGACCTCATGGCTTGGAGATGCTGACTAACTGAGAAGAAACAGCTCTTTCAAATCCAGGCAGAACTCACTTCACCACAAGCTCACCATGTCAACAGAGCTACCGCACACATCCCTGCCTCTGCGGCACAGCTCTTCCTATCTTATCTGCTCCTCTTGTTACATTCTCATCCCCTCTTCAAGCAGAGTCTTCCTCCCTCTCCACCCTTCACAGTTCCCTTTGCACTGCTCCCTATGAGTCTGCACCAGACAGATTCAGCCCCTTAGCCTGCACAATCCAGGGCTCACTTGATTTGGGGGAGGACTTTAAATCCAGCCAGAGCTGTTCTCCATGCCAGGTCAATATGGAGCCAAGCCAGCAACTCACTGCCAAGCACAAACAGGCACCTGTCCCAAGGGTCCAGAGAGGCACAGATAAGCCTTGTGGCAGTTGGAGACATTACCCTCACCCTCCCTAACTGGTGTGAGCTGCCAAGAGCAGTGCTTATTTCAGGAAGTGGTAACATTGGAGCCAAAGCAACATTCTTCACAAGGATAACTTCTCTGAACTTGGCCTCTAGCCACAACTATCCACCTACACTCCAGCTGGAACCACACAAAGGGTCTTGCAAGGTCAGCAGAATCCTTGGGGCAGCCTCTAGTGAGAAAGCTGCAGTGGCTATCGAGTTTCTTCATGGGGCTGCTTCCAAGCCCAGTCACGCAGTAGCGGCAAGACCATACTCAAGTGCAACACGTCAAATTAGAGATGGACAAGACCTTGACTTGTGATCTGCTCAGGAACCCAGGAGAGAAAACTGTGTTCAGCCAGGACTTTATCCGGCTTGATCTAACTCCTACAATGGAACTTAGACCATACACCCAGGACTGCAACTGCCAGCTTCACTTTCCAGGATTGGCAGGGGAGAGGCACAGCATGTACAGAGAGCTGCAGAAGGTTCAGGCCAGGACTGAAGTCTGGTCTTTCTGTTAATTTTCACCTAATGCTAAAGCGCTGCAGTTGTCTGGAAGACCAGGTAGCTCCCAATAGAAGGCCTCTGCATAGGCAGAGGTTTACGGGTGGCTTCCCAACTGCATGTGTCAGGGGAAGGGGGAAACCCTGTGCCTGGAGCACATCTCCAGGCTGTGAGACACTTTCTGGCAAAGAAGGAAACCCATGACCAAGGATCAGAGCAAGCAGCTTCCTTTCAAGTCCAGCAAGCCAGTGACTGGTCAGTATTTAGATGGACTTGCCTCCAGAATCCAGATGTACTCCCTTCCTCTCCTGACACCCCTTCCCACTCAGTTCTTAATGATGTCTGTTCTCTCTACATGCTCCAGCAGCACTATAGAGAAGCCAACCAGAAGGCTCAAGAAGCTTATCTTTCAGATTTATCAAACTTAACTCATGCTTTCCCTTATTTCAGTCCTTGACTACTTCTGTGTTTTATCCCTCACTCTCCTTTATACTTTCAGAAGAAGGCCTGTCCTGGAAAGGAACCAGTCCTCAAGAGCTCTATCCCCTTCTTTCTGCAACCTTCAGCCACAGTTTTGGAACAACACATCACACAGAACGCCTCAGTTGTAGTTACTACCAGAGAGAGCACAGAAAGCTGATGGAATAATTAAAACCAGTTTGGCTATTAGACAAGCTCAGTCATCTCCATTTAAGGGCTTTTACAGTCAAATGTGCAGACACGCTGGCCACCCTGCTCCCCTTCTAAACATGCTGAAATAGCCAGCAGCACCAATTCCCCATTTGCACCTTTTCCTCCAGACTGTCATTTTGTAGGACAGGAAAACAACTTGGGGAGCAGTGTGGGGCAGAAGAGTTCTCATTAGAGGCAGTTGTGACAAGCAAGAGTGTAAAGCTGTAACTTACTGACATCAAAGGCATAGAGCACGTTGCAGGCTCCCTCAGTGTCATTGCGACCACCCCATATGTAGACGGTGTCATCTATGAGCACTGCTGAGTGCCCATACCTCATGTAGGGCACTTCCCTCACATGGTCTCGGCTGTTTGTCCACACTGGAGGCAGCTTGATCCAGCGCAGAGACACTGAAAGCACAAGTTAGAGCCCATGTCAAGTGTTAAGCCTGCTACACGTGCTCACAGATCACAACCCATCCTTCATGCCACTTTCTTCCCCTATGACAAGATGAAGAAGCCGTCTAGTAAGCACGACAAAGCTGTATCTGACCTTGAGTAGTAGCTGGTTCGGGAATATGTAAGCACAGTTCTCCAATGCATACATTACTTCAGGCTAGTGACATTTTTGAAGAGACTCAAAGCTGGAAGAAGGGGCAGCACAGGAATAATCCACTGCAGTAACATGCAAAGGAACACACCTGAAGGCATCATTTGGACTTGCAGTAGTGCAGTTTAAGTAAAGCAACACCACAACTTTGTTTGCTTTTCGTTTGTTTTTTAAACTTTAGACAAGAATCATAGCATTGCTGTGGTTGAAAGAGACCTTCAAGATCATCAAGTCCAACTGCCAACCCAGCATTGCCAGGTCACCACTAAAGCATGTCCCTCAGCACCACATCTACGTGTCTTTTAAATAACTCCATGGATGGGGACTCCACCACTTCCTGGGCAGCCTGTTCCAGGGTTTTACAACCCTTTCTGTGAAGAAATTTTTCCTGGTATCTAAACTTCCCCAGCACATGAGGCCATTTTCTCTTGTGCCATCACTTGCTACATGGGAGAACAGACTGACCCCCGCCTTGCTACAGCCTCCTCTCAGGTAGTTGTAAAGAACGATAAGGTCTCCCCTGAGCCTCCTTTTTTTCAGGCTAAACAACCCCAGGTCCCTCAGCCACTCCTCATAAGACTTGTTCTCCAGACCCTTCACCAGCTTTGTTGCCCTTCACTGAACACACTCCAGCACATTCTCCTGGCTAACTCCGTGCGACTAATAGGAATTCCCTGTGATTATAGGTTCCCCTTCCTGGCAGCCTGTATGTCGTGCTCGGTAGCAGCCAGAGCAGTCAACAGGTATAACAGGGTTTAATGACGGTGCAGGATTTACAGTGAGTGTTACATGGCCATTACATAAAAGCACCCAGACACCCTCCCTCTACCACACATACAGCCTCCAGTTTTGTTTTCAACACACAGATTACACATAAATATAGCAGAAAACAATCTGCAGTTCCCCTAAAATTCTAACACAGTGCCAGGCATTTTAAAAGATAAACATCTACCACAGAGGCAGAAAGGATGCTGAGGAAGCACAGACGATGCTAAAGTCAAGCTAGGTGGGATGTTTCTGACCTAAAACAATCTTCCTCTTCGGAAGACAGAGAGATCACTCAAAATCTGGTATCTTGGCTTTAGCACTGGAACCTGGCAACACTAACTGAGCAAGGGAAGCCAGTGTCACCTCCCACATGGTGATTTCAGCATCACGAGACTTCAATATCTGGGAGTGGTAAGAAGTGAAGACAATGCAAGAGCATTCCTTTGGGCACAGTAATTATGCTTCCACCGTAAGAGCAGAGCTCTCCTGGTACATTTTACAAGCTACTATGTTCTTGAGTGCAAAAGCCCCGTCTTTCTGGATAAAGATATATGTCCTTGTTCACAAGGTGCTGAGCTATACTCCCCCTCTACACTGTGAGCAGGTCACCTTGGCAGCCCCGTGCAACCAACGCCTTTATCCATTACCGCACACATCGTTCTCCTCCATAGTCTGATTTAGAGTGATTTCACTGCATGTTACAGACAAACTAGTTCTATCTGCTTGCTATGTGCATGTTAGGAGAGCATTCAGAATGCTGTCCAGTCTGCAAAATTGGTCATTGGTTCTCTGCTCTTGTCTCTGTTCAGCTGAACCCATCCAAGCATCTGGCAGTTTTTCACCCACCTGCCTAATTATAAGGGAAATACTTCATGGACTAGCTCAGTAACCAATTCAAAGAGCACTGAATCAAGAAATACAGCCTCTCCCAGCACAGTTGTGGTGCCAAATCAGCTTCTGAACAGATATTGGCTACCTTACAAAAATGGGTCTAGCTCCAGATGCTTTTCTAAGCTACACTGTGAATCTGCATGATAGCTGCTGCCAAAATGTGAGGCCCTCCATGCTAGCCACATGCCCCTGTTGACTCCATCGTGCTAGCAGTGTCTGTCAGCTGCCCCCGCAGGGAAACAGCGGAGGAGTCTAAAGCTGAACACTTCACTGAGTGTACTGGCTCACACCCTACCCCTTCCACACAAGGGGCAGCTGAGCATAGTCATGCTATAGACTGGAGGGAGGTCCTGAGCCAGTTAAACATTGCCTCTTCATACCTAGCTGAGTTAGTGTTCACAGAGAACAAGGAGAAAACAAGACATTGGTTCTGTGGTTACTTCTAATGAGTCCTTATCCCAGCAGTTGGCTGAACTACAGCTCCTCTGTGCTGTGCCCCTTGAGCTAAAAATACAGGTCTGCGAAAGGGAAGTGGCTCCCATCCACACCAATAACTCTTTTGGAAATCAGAGTCGGACAGCATGTTACAGTGTAACACATTAAGCAGCAGTGGTCAACAAAGCTTAATAACCGAACCCAGCGAGTCACTCCATTGTGCACCACAAGGACATATTTACCTGCGTTAAAAACGTGGACATCAATCTGTCGCAGAGTCTCATAGTCTTCTCCAGAACAATATCCACCAAAGGAATAGACCTTGTGCCCGACGGCCACGGCCGCGTGGTTCACTCTCCGCGGCCCACCTTCCAAGTGCACTGCCCACCGTAGCATTCCTCTCTGCAAGCCAGACAGTCTTCAGGGCCTCCAGTGCCACAGCCGCATGCTTCCTGGGCCACCACAATGTCACCTGGTTCTGTAATAGAGACAGAACGCTAAAATAACACAGTCCATCTTCCTATCTTCCTTGAACGCCAACAGCAAAGGTCACTTTGCCACATCCTTGCTCATCCGCCCCTCCACAGGAGATGGTTTTACTCTCCCCTTGGGAAGGAGACAAAAGGCAGGTACTGTAACCTGAGCAAGGCTCAGAAGAACAAGCAGAGCTGCCCTCACATACAAAAAAAAAAAAAAAAAAAAGGCTCAGGGTGGCTGTACAGGCAGCCCAAGCCAAGCACCTTTGGCAAAGGCAAGCGAGTGCTGCACGCCTGGCCATGACCTGGTTGTGTACACATCATGTACACGCCAGAACAATGTGTCTGCATGAATGAAAACACACAGCGAGAGCCAATTGTGAAGGTGAAAAGAACAGAGCCAGAGGAAAGAGAGTGTGTTCTTTGGATCTGTTGTGAGAAACAGCAAAGGAAAAGATTTTTTTAAAAACACCCAAGAACAAACCAAACCAAACAAACCACCACCAAAATATAAAACCAAAGAACCACCCCACATAAAGCAACCAAACAGAGGGGGATTACAACACTGGCATTTGGACTCATTGATTCGAGCACTGTGGTCTAGCTTAATTAAACACAAGAGAACAGAAACCTCCTAGTCTGTGAAGAAAGCACTTTGCTAATGATCAGAACAAGACCTCTTTCTCCCACAGCAAATCTATGGGTCTGGGTCTGACAAGTAGCAGCAGGAGCCATAACTATGAAAATTTTGTAACATCATAGCTCAGTTAAGAAACTGATATTTTTCACAATTAAAACAGACAGTTTAAATCAGCTCTTAGAGAAGCCACTGCAGATGATTTTTGCACAGATTCTTCTTTGGATCTAAGGATCTGGAGCACAGTCCTGCCTATGTGCTTCTGAAAATGCAGGTCAGTTCAATTCTTTAACAGTTTGCCTCAGCTGTAAAACAGGCATTAGGAGAGATGCCAGTGTTTCAGACATCCTAAAGAAAATTCTCTTTTTTATTGCTTGGTTCTAGCTTCTTGGAAGATGAAGTCAGTGCACTCCCACCCGCACCTGGTTTTAGCATTTGCAGAACGCAAAGAAATTTTCAGATGCCTTAGAATGAGGACTAAAACTCCTACGCATTTTCTCTGTCCCTTTCCTTTTGGAATGTAGTGAGTTTTCACCAGAACCCTCCTCCTGTTTACAGTTTCTGAAGTAGCTGGAGAGCAGCAAGAAGGGGCTGCACTTCTCCAATTGGCCTCCTCTGCCCCTTCAGCCAAGCAGAACCACATCTCACAACAAGGCACCCATCAGCAGCCTGATCCCTACAGCATCTGGCCCACCTGCACACTTTCATCTTATCCCCATCCAGGAAAAAAGTCAGAGATGCCACCCAACAGAGATGTCTCAGGCTTCCAGCTCCAGATATGCATACTACAGACAGTTTAAAAGCACCCAGAAGCCAGTCACATAATTCCAGAACTCCTAAATCTCAGCAAAATTTGAGTAATTTCTTTTTAAAGCTATTTCTTTTTCAAGTTGTTCCCAAAATAGAGATGGGCAGCCAGAGCATGTTCTGTACCTGAAAGTCACAGCAACAGGACATGGGAGAAGCCCAAACACCGAGCATCCTGCATTCTTTCATCTATTAGTCGAGCACAAACCAAGGAGTCCCTCCTGTGAAGCCACTTCTACCTGCAGCAACCACCGTAACCTAAATTGCAGTCAGCAACCAAGAAAGTCACATCAAGCTTTTCTCCAGCAGAGCTGCTCCAGAAGGGCTCAGAAACAGTGCCACTCTGATACAGGCCATGCTCCCCTCCATGTCCAGGACTACCTCAAATTCAGATCTAATAAGTTTGAGGTTAGGTTTTTAGAATTTTATTTTTTTTTAAGCGAGGCAGCAGCTCTTGTATAAGACCTCCACAAAGCTACAGAACAGATGAGTTTCCATGGAGACCACCAAAGTCACCTTTCAAGCTATTTTGAAGGCTTCATATATCTGTTTCCTGCCTCAGTCATGAGTTATCACTGAAAAAAATCTAACCAATATTTTCCTCAAAATCACTTTTTGGTTAAGGGATTCTGTAAGACTCCTCAAGGAGCTTAACTGGATTTTATCACCACTGTCAATATTTTCAACACCCTTCAGACTGAGCCTGATCCTGGAAGATTAAGAGGATTAATCTTACTTCCAAGTTCTCCACTTGGTTCCTCCTAGGGTAGAGGAACACAGTGGTCTGCTGTGGCAGGCAGGTGTTGTACCAAGCTGCTCACCTTTTTTTGCCAGAAAGGTGGGAAAACTCTTCTTCACCCTTGGAAATTCACTTGGGCCATGTGCGGAAAAGAACACTGCTGCCAGAGAAGGATGCTGGTCCTTTCACTCCACGAGGAGCCACCTGCCCTGCTTGAACAGTTTCATAATTAAGATTAGCCATAAGAACACAGGAAATGAAGGCTGCACATCCTAAGAAGTTAATCCTGGTCAACTGAGAGGCAGCAGCTCAAGGCCCAGCTGGTTCCACTGTAGGAAATGATGTTGGTGTTGTAGCAACACGTTGCAATGTTCTTCCCTACAGTTACAATTTCTGGGAAAGGTTTCGCCCGAGATCAGCCCTTCTTCCCAGGAGGCAGGCAGCTGTATGCAGGCCCTTGGGCAGTGGTGGGGGTGATGAGGTTGAAGCTTGGCTGTACTTCGCCTTGGCTCAGGATGGGGATACCCCTTCGGTGGCAGCCTCTTGCTGCCACTTGTCAGACCCAGAGCATACAGAAACATTCGTTCACTTTATGAAAAGAAAGCAGTCAGAAGCGTGATGCAATCCTTACATCTATTAAAAAGTCAAATGAAAATACAGGACTTAGCAAGCTGCCAGTTTTGGGGCTGTTTTTTTGTTGTTGTTTTTTGTTTGGTTGGTTGTTTGGTTTGTTTGTTGTTTTTTTTTTTTTTTCCCTCAAATCTGAGTGCTCTTCTTGGCACTGTAATAAAGACATCCAGACAGGCTCCCATCTGCCTTTTCTGCCACTGGCCACAACCCTGCCCCGAAACTGCCACAATGTCTTCCTACCTTCACCGAGGACTTGTTCTCCCCTTCTTGGTCCACCCCGCCTCTCCTCCCTGCACAGCCTCACAGCCCCTTCTCCCAGGGACCCCCAGCTCCATCCCATGCTTTCTGCGTCTAGTTCCAGCCTCTCTCCTCTCCTGCCTTTTATGGAAATTGTTTAATTGGAGCAGCCTTCTGTCCCCAAGTCAACTTTTCTCCTGAAATCCCCCTCTCTGCCCTATCTGCAAATAGGAGTTAAACACATTTTTTGAGAAAAAGTTATTTTCTGTCCTACAAGTATGTACGCTACTAAGTTCAATTACAGGTTTTGATTTCCAATGATAACTTATGTGATACAAATGAGGACACAACGATGCCACTTTCCAATCTCATTCCTATGAGGACTTCTTAATAGGAAGCCATTAATACACTTGATATTAGGTAGTGTGCCTTAGATTTCTTTAAAGATTACACAAGGCACAGAGGGAGAGGGGAACTGCAAAATGAATATGAAACTACTTACTAACAATTTCCCCCCACTGTACAATATTAAGTTATGAAAAATACATTTTGTGATTTCTCATTTAGGACACCAACAAAAAGGATGTAGGCTGTAAACCACAAAAATATAGTTAAGACAGAGGCAAATTGTAACAAAGAACCAGGAGGGCACTGGCTGCAGAAGACAGTACATGTCCCAGCTCAGGTAAACAAGGTGCTTTTTCACTTTGCACTGCAAACCAAAGGGACAGCCAGTGATGCTAACATTCATCACGAATCAGGAAGGGCTTTCACACCACAAAAACCCCTAAGCTTAAATCATTGAAATCACAGAAGCTACTGCCAGAAGCCAGTGGGTAAAAGGAGAGTTGCCTTTCACATGGATTCATGCAGACACTGAGCTAAGCATATGTCCCTTTTCCTGTTGAGCCACCCCTCTGCTCCCCAGAGCTGCACCACTCTTACAGCAGCCTCTGCAGTTCGGCTGCACTCACAGAAGCAGCTGGTTGAAGGTCTGAAGAATCTCCTGTGACTGATTGAGTATGTCCAGATGGAATTGTGCCCCAACAGCCCCAGGAACTATGGCTGTACACTTACAGGGAGACTAAAAACACTCCATGAAAACAAGCACAAGTTTCTTATACAGTGAGAGAAGAGATTTTCTAGATGAAACAAAACCAAAGAAACTGCACTCCCACATGCTCCGTTAGCCTGGTATACGCTCTCTCACCTTAGATCAGGAAGCTCTGGCTGGCTCTCTCTCTCCCCAATCTCAGCTGCTCACACTGAGCACCCTGAACACTCAGAGTCTCCTTCAAAGAAGGGCACGTATGCTTCTGTTCAAGCCACTGCTTGCTTTCACTGACACATACGTCAATTCCCCACTTCACCTTTCCAAAAGCTAATAGATCTTTTATTTTCATTTTGCACTCACACAAGCAGCAATCTTCACAAATTCCCATTTCCCTGGTCTGGCATAATCTATCTAGAGTTAGAGTCAAGCACAGCTAACACAGAGAAATTTGGGCCGAAACCATCATAGGTCCTGTCAAAAATTGCTAGGAATAAGAACATTTCTAAAAATCAGGTTACACTTCACCTCCCATTGAAATACCCAATGCCAGTGACGCTGGAAATTGAGTGTAACAATAAGTTGTTCCTGTGCCACTAGGCACAGCAGGGCTAAAATTAAAAACTGCTCAAAATAACCTGTTGTGGTCCTGCAGAAATGCCTGAAGGCCTCCACTGAGTGTGCACAGCACCAAAAGCCCACGTATACACTTCCAGAGTAAGTGATGCAACAACAGCCATGGGGCAACCACAGACTGCTCTGTCACGGCAGTCAGGCATGACACCTGACCACAAGTGGAAGCAAAGAAATAGCTATGGACATCCTTCAACACCTCCCTTGCTCTTCATCAGCTCTGACACCCAGCAAAGGGTGTGGAGCAGTTCACCCAGGGCACTTCACTGCTAAGCAAGGGAACAAACAGATTTTAGGTCAGCTCTGTGTTCTTCAAATACAGCCCTTACAGACAAGCACTCCCAAATCTCTGGCGGTGCTGTTGTCTGAAGATGCACATAAAGCCTGAAACAACCTTCAGCCTAACTGCCCCAGCGTACACCTAAGAAGAGTCTACCAGCACAACATACAGCCACCTGAGATAACCAGAAAAATCACTCAATTTCTCACTAGCATACCTTTCAAAACTGCTGTGGTGGCTTGAGCAAAGTGACATAGATGGAAAAAAAAACCCCATGCTTTTTAGACAGATTTTTCAGATATTTGTTCTATTTGCTTTAGACTTTCCATTTTCAATCCCTACAATTAACCATGAAAACATTTAATTCAAGATAGAAAGCTACTGACCATCTCCAGGTATAGCTGCCAGATGATAGAACAAAAATATACATCCTTGGATCCACTTCTTTGTGCAAAGAGAGTTCATTGGGCTGCCTCATTCCTCTACAAACACAGGAAGAAACCTAGAGCCATTTCTGAAAGCTGCTCAGATTACCCTTGCTGCAGTCAATTCCCACAAGGGAGAGAAACTCAGCAAAAAGCATCCCAGATTTTCAAGAGTTTGCTCTGTCACCCCCAGAATTACAGCACCACCCCAAGAAGAGCAGCCTACTGCCCCTGCAAAGTCCCTCCAGAGAGCAAATCCTACCGTGTGGCCGTCTCAGTCCTGTCTCCCAAAAGATGCCAGGCACAAGGTTTAGTAACACTTAAAATAGTCCAGCCAGCTCACAGCAGTCTATATAGACGGTTCTATTTCAAGCACATCCAACTTACAGTTAGAGATAGCATGAGAACCACCCACTTTCTTCACTCATGCTTGACATTTATCTGATGCTTTGACTATTTATGCTAAGGCAACGTGAAATTGCAAGCTTGCACATTCAGCAGCTGGGACACTCACAACGCAATTCCAGCATCAGTAAACTAGACAGTGCTAGAACGGCCCCTGAGCTTGCTAACCGAAGCCAATCTGGAAGCTTGTGTTAGACACAGGAATCACAGACCACACTGCCCAGGCAGAAATTTATTCCGGTGTCCCTCCCTGCAGACAGCAGCACCATCTCCTTATTTTTCCCTAAATATTTTGCCCACTGCTGATTTACTTTTGCCCAAAGCCCAGCTAAGATTCTGCACCTACTGAGCTGACTTCTCCCCTTCCTCACCATGTCTCCCAAACCCCACTGCCGCTTCTTTACAGAGTGTACCTTAGCTTCGGAGATTGCCCTTGACCCCCTCTCCCCCGCCAGGAGTTTGCCTGGGCCTCTGGCTACTGTCAAGCTGTTTCTGCCATGCCCAGGGCAGCCCTTGATGGAGAGCGGGCTCGGGAAAGCCGAAGTGACAGCTAACGTGGCGTTTCTTGCTTTACTTGCAGCCGCGCCGTTTTCTGCCCCTGCACCTGCCGCCGCACCGACAGGAGGACCCGGCTGGGCTCGGCGGGGGGCAGG